>CANXYC010319277.1:0-14377 GCA_948193065.1 Aleurites moluccanus | reverse complement strand
TTTAGAATATCTTATTCTAGGGACATTATTATAATAATTTATATTACGCAGTTATTCAAATAATCATAATAATGAAAGCCATAAATATATAAATCATGATATAAAATGTACCAAAAACAATCATATGATGATTGGTCTTTAAGGCACAAATCCAACATTCATAAAATAACCATTTAATCATAAAAAAAAAAAAAAGGTTAATTAATGATCTTGGCTCAAGGAAAAGGTAATCAAGTCCTTATCATCATATTGGATAGTCAAGAAAAGGGTTTTAAGAATAGGTCAATATCAAGAAGAAATTGTTTCATGGTCAATCTTGGTACAATTTGCAATAAGAAATAACATATATGGATTGTAAAGAAGAAATAAGCATTATTCATTAGGTCATCATGTCTTAACATATTCATAACTTACCTCTTATAATCAAAACACTTCCAATTAAAGCTCAAACACCTTGGTAAAGCAAATTACTTCTTAATACCTTAAATCATCAAGCCTAAACAAAAATCCCTAATTTACTCAAATTAGAATTATCTATACTTGTGATGATATAAGATAAATTCTTGTGATTCTTATCATTTTAAGGTTCCCATATACAATTTCTAATCTTAATTTAACTACTAATATATAATATAAATGGAAGGAAGAGAGAGAAAATTATTATTCATATTGTTATTCACCTTAAATACCATTAATGTTAATGCCCATAATTACTAACTCATAACTCATAAATAACTTATATTGCCATAACTTAACTCAAATCAAATTTAAATGAGAGATATGAGAAATTACTTAAACCTTATAATATGAAATCTCTTGAGAAGGAAGATCTTTACGAGAATTCAAGGTATCTTGGAGTAATTTCCCTTCAAATCCTTACAATGATTTGAAGATTTAATGAAAAAAAAAAGTATTTTGCTTAAGCAGGTGCAAATTGCAGAATTTAAAAAGATAGAGAATGGTATATTCAAAATGTTGTCTATTTAAAAATGAACTACTATTTATAGAGTATAATGGATAACACTCGTTACTTATGGAGTAACACCCGTTACCCTTAAATTTTAAAAGTTGGCGAATTTAGGCATAGAACAAATTAACTCTTTGTTGGGGGTTTAATGTTAATTTTGATGATAACAAAACATGTTAATTGTATTAATTATGCTAATAATTTGTTTGAGTTGGTAAAGGCATGAGAAATCATGACCAATACTAAATCATAGATTTAACACATTTAAAATAGCTTAAATAGAAAAGTTCAATATGAAATTTGAACTCATATTGATATCATGAAGTGAAGTCATGAAGTGCCACGTAGATAAAGAGAAAATTAGTCCAAAGAGCGTAGCTATTACTGACAAACTTGCATAAAGTCTAGATTGAAGCTAAATTCTGTATAAATTTAGAGAAGTTAGTATGACAAGCTATATATGGATGGAAATATATGGATTCTAGTTTTGAAAACATAAATTGGATTGAGCATTGGATATTGAAAAATGTAGATATGAATTTTTGAATGAATTATACTCAAATTGATAGACTATGACAAAATAGATGAGGTAATTTGAAAACATTGTTGAGAATTATACAAAAGAATTTTGACATTTCATTGTACAAGATAGAAGTATGGATGTCTACTTTCATATGGGAAAAGAATAAAGTAATTTTGATTTCTACAAAAGGAGAAATTGAAGAATTAGTGATGTATGCTCAAACTATTTTGCAGATTAGAGCAATAAAAGTTTGGATTTTTTAGAACATCAAGATGGATAATTTTGGAGTTAGCATAAGCTACAAAGTTGTAGTAGACATCTCAAAGTTTCTAAAAAAAAGCAAAGTACGATTTGGAGCTATCTAGCTCAAGATATGAAGAACTGAAAGTTGCAGCCGCTATAAAAAAAAATTTGCAACTGCTACTAAGGAGGCTCAGAGGTCCTGTAGCTTCATGGCAAAATAAGGCAAAAGTCACAACCGCTATTTTTGTATAGCCCCCACTACAAGAGTAAGTAGTGCCTGTTACTTTTATGTATCTGGATAAGTAGCCCTCGCTACTTTTATGTAACCCCAGCTACTTTGGAAAAACAGCAAAAAAAACTAGTTGTTAGAAAAGCTGTCAACTGCATTAATAGACATTAAATGATGTCAAACGGCTATATTTCATCCAAGACTATAAATATGAGTTGGTGGAAAGTTTAAAAATAAGAGAACAATAATTGAGAACTTATTATTGAGCTATTACACCAAATCATTCATATTTATGTCTTAAAAAACTTTTTATTGTAAAACCATTTTTGTGAGTTGTTAGTTATAAATCTTTGAGTTGGTTAAGACTCATTGATTGTTTGAGAGTTGGAAAAAAGTAAAAGGGGATTTTCTTCTTCTCATCTCTTGTAATTCTTAAGAGTTTAAATGTGAGCTTTAGTAAAATACTTGTATAGGTTTGAGTGTGAGCCTTTGATAAAACACTTATAAATGTTTAAAGTGTGAGCCTTTGAAAACACTTTGTAAGGTTTAAGTGTAAGTCTAAATACTTGGGTTTGATCTTGCACCTGAAAAATGTTTAAGTAAAATATTCAAGTGTGATCTTGAGAAATGGACATAGGTAAGTGTTGGCTAAACCACTATAAAATTCTAGTGTTTGATTTTTCTCTTCCTTCCTCCATCTTATTAATTTTTAATTTGCCCTTAATTTATCAAACAACCAATTCACCCCCCTCTTGGTTGCTATTGAGACTTTCACACTTATTATCATATGGATAACACTCATTACCTACTACTTCATGAGGCTTACTAAGCTTGATAACCCTCATTACTTCAAAGGCTTTATTTTCAAAATTCATGAGTAGCAAAAGTAATGCTCGTTATCTAATAGTAAAGCTCGTTACCTTAATCAAAACATATTTCTTAAGGATTTAACCACTCAATTAAAACTTATCTAAACTCAATCCATAACTTAGAAAGAGCAATTAACACTTAAACATAGCAATCTATGTAACATCTAAGGCACAAGATAATTAACTACCAAACAATTACAGTAAAACGATTGCCAAATCACTTAGAATCTATCAACACAATCAATAAACATGTATTACAAAAGAGGACAATGATGAGAGAGAAACATTAGAATTAATTAATTAGTAGCCACATGGCAAGGAAATTTAGCGAAAACAACATGTCAATGCACATGCATTTCACGCATAAAATGAATATTAAATTCATTTGGAAAAGATAGACTCATTTTCCTTTTCATCCATCCCAAGTTGTAAGCCATTTTTCTTTTTTAAAGGATAGTTGATATGTTAATTTACTAATATATCTTTATTTAATATTTCACCATACCGTATTTTTATCAACAAATAATTAATTAATTTTATTGAAATAAATAAAATATGCATGCTAGGAATATAAATGTTTGACTAGGAAATGATGCATATTAATTTTGGTAAATGTTTGACAATTTTTCTACCTAGGATCTACTAATTTTGGAATTTAGAATTAGATGGTGTTATTATATTCATGTATCCACCTATTTTGTAAATATAATCATAGAACTTGTTCAATTGGAATTTAGACTTAGATAGTGTTATTATATTCATCTATCCACCTCTTTTGTAAATGTAATCATAGAACTTGTTCACTTGTTATTATATTTAGTTGATAGAGCCAAATCTAACACTTGCTGAATTTTTCTCAACTCTTTTTATAGTTATATTCTTATGCTAGCTTTCATATGCAAATAATTGATCATTAACTTAATTCATGATATGTGCAAAATCTTAAACTGTGTATTTTGCATTGGATAAATAAGTTTATAAAAATTAGAATTATATTAGATTAGATTAAGTATTTATTTATTGTTACATTGAACAATTTTCAAAAGATCAAATAAAACATAACTGCAAATATCATAGTGTCAAGCTAAGCCATCACATTATCATCTTCATTTTAAGAATTTCCTTGCATTTCATAGAGACCTGTCTTTGCCCCATTCAGAATTTGAGAACCACAGTTGATGGAATTTGGTAGTTGTCCATTTCTAATCAACTTTTGCTTATTCATATGTGGAATCTTATAGTGGTTCCCACTAAAAATTTTCATCACCTCAACCATGCATGATTATAATGTCAAAAACATGTTGGTCAAATTTTCAATTGAAAATATGTCAAAAGCATGTTCCATAACTGAAAAAAAAATTCATAAATTATTGTTAGAGCTTTTTGATGTGGAAGAGAATAAATAACTCTAAAGAAGCCAAGATCTAAGACATTCATATCCGAGCTATTTAGAGGTTGACAATATAAACAAATATCAAATTCATCATTTCTTGTAGCTTCAAAAAAATTAGCATTATTAACATATAAATGTGGCCTTGCATTATCATGTTGAATGAATATGGTCTTAGAACTAGAACATGGCCATTTTTATTTGATTGAAGGTAATAATTTTTCAATCAAACATGAACGAATAACATCTTTAGTAACTGATAAAATTGGTTTCGTCTCCAAAGTCCATATTTTACAATTTTTACTATTCTCTTGGCTGCTTCCTTGAACACAAATGGCCATATTCTAATTTTTCCATTGAATTCTTTATTGGAAGTCACATTAAATCGAGGACGAGTAACGACAGCTAAAAACATAATTTTTCCAATAAAGCTTTTACTTTTGCATATTCAAAAGGGTTCTTCTTCATCCGAATGGAGATAATACTCTTATAATGTCTTAAAAAAAAAAAAAAAAAAAAAAAAAAAAAAAGAACTATTTTTCATCAATATGAATTCTATTGAGCATGTCAACAAACATAGGTTTAGAATCTAGTGTACTTTAGTCAATCATTGACAAGCAAAACTCTAATCTTGATTTCTTATTATCATCCGTTAAATATGTATTTATTGCATTTAAATGCGATTGAATGTAACCTTATTTCATCCTTTGATATATGGTTTCTTTTGGCATGTTCATATCCTTGATAAGGATCTTATATTTATTCAACAACAAAAAGGAATATATTTTATTCGTTCTAAATCTATTTCAACTTTTTTGTGACCAACCATTTAAACAAGCTTTGAAGACAAATCCAAGAGTTTCACGACCCGATCCATCGGGTCGCGACGGTCTTAGGGTGCGGGAGATGCCGAGGCGACTGGCACCAGTAAAACCCATCAATCACATCAATACAATCTCATACTAAAACAATATCGCAGCATAAACACCTATACCTATCATCAATCATATAACAGTCTATAATTATACACTCACATAAGCACTATTCATTCTGTTACTTTTCGTAATTACCATAATCATATCATTAATTAATCTCCAATATACCTATACATACATGTTCCACTAACTATACCGTACATAACCCATGGAGCAGCTAGGATATGAACATACAAAAATATTCAGTGTTTAATATAATTACACTGCTATAAAACTGCAGAATCCACAGAGAGTCAAAAAGCTAGGATATCTGCCTCTTACTCGGTACCTGGAGAGGCAAACAGTGAGAGAGTGAGTATATATGATACTCAGTGAATCTAATATGCATCGACCAATAAATAGGTAATAGAATATCAATAAGCAATAGGCAGATGAAGAAAATGAATCAATCTGCTCGAGATCTCTGGATACAGAATCATTACAGAATATGTTTGTAATTCAACAATCACATCAATGGAAAGTATATCACATGGATAAGATAAATAATGACAGATATAAAGCTATACGCATAGAAATGTGTCAAGCACAAATCAATCTCATATCAATATACATAAGACGGATCAGGTCTTATGACTAGGACTCATAGCCCTTCCCAGTTAAGGCATAACAGTATACATTGTGCACAATGCCGACAGTATGTACTCACTACCCTGCTGGGGCGGCAGCTCTGTCAAATCACATCGGAATCAATAGAATCAATAAACATATCAATAGATACCATTCTCAATAATGGCATCACCAAGTATCAATAACTCATCATCAATCAATTCAATGAGCAATAGAATCAATAAGATATAAAAAACAATCGATTATACAATGACCAAAGGTCTAGCAACCAACAATGGGATCAAACATAAGTTGGTCATTTACGGCCAAAAAGTTGACGCAATTGGCATGCCATTGTCACTGGCAACGATGGCATTCAAATGGTTGGCCAATAGATTTTAAGCTAGGCATTTTATCAAACACGTAGTGTGCAATCAATAATAGACATTTTGGCAAGGTTTTAGTGCAACATTGACATTGCCCGAATTGTCAACAATAATACACATTAAAAGAAATTCCATAAGCATTATATACACATTAATAAATAGCATCAAATGGATCAATTTGGCATAGAAACAAAACAAAAATCGAGGCAAAATCAAGGCAATTTGCCCTAATTAGGGTTCGATCACTTTTGACTTTTTACATATGGATTCCAATTGGCATTTAAACACTTTAGGCATAACATATAATGCATAAAAGACTTACCTAACACACAAAATCATCTAGCAAAATTGATTTGCCACCAATTCTTTTAAATTTCTCAAAGTAGGCAAAAATGGCAAATTTCTTCAATCGAATTTTCTACAACAAACCAATCATCAATTACTCATCAATTAACTTCCAATTAACTTATTCTATACTCAATTTACACATAATAATCCATTTACACAAAATCAATTCATACAACTTAGGTTTAGGGTTTGAAAATTGGGCAGCATCAATTAATGTAATTAAACAAATTACCTAATCTAACTAACATCAATTACCCCTAAATCAACCATAAAATCAAACAAAGCAACAATTTACCTAAATTTGATGCTTTGGCCGAAATCTTGAAGTTGCTTGTTCTTGAAAATTTCCTATTTTCCAAGCTTGCAAATGGATGGAGGATGGATTATATTGTGTTTAAATCAAGTTTTCATGGATTTTCCTTAACAAAATAGAAAAAAAATCAATAGAAAATGGTGGGAGAAAGCTATGGACAAGAAGAAGAGAAATAGCCCAAAATATTTCTAAATGTGGCTTATATAGTAAGTCACAAATGGCAAATTTCTCTTTGGTCCTTCAACTTTTCTTAAATTGTGCTTTTCCCACATTTTCCTTCAGTAAATTATTCTGACAATTCCGTCGGGATTTGGATTTCAAAGTGAATATTCAAACATCTTATTTTTATTAATACTTTATAATAAAAATAGTTTTAGAGCCGTTCTGAAACTCAGACTATCCAAATTCCACTATACCCCTAAAGTTTTCTTTATTTACAGTTTTGTCATTGCTTACTTTATCAATATTCATAAATATTTTTCACCTCTTTCTTTTTACTGTATTTACACATGCATACACATAATCATTTAACCTCTAGTCAAAATCAAAAATTCATCTGTCGACCGGGCTGCTATTTTTGCGGTAGCGATATCGATGCCGATAATTTCTGAAAAAGTTTCTCGTTTTCACTCTAACTGAGTTTTTAAAATTAGTTTTAGTCATTTCAATAATTTCAAACCATATACTAAGAACTTTATTCATAGAAACATGATAAGTTTTTCTAGGGTATTACATTCTACCCTTCTTCAAATAAATTCGTCATCAAATTTAAAATACATACACACATACATATATATAAATCAATAAGAACAGGAACGGATACTTATCCTTCATGTCCTGCTCGTTTTCCCATGTGCACTCTTCCATCAACTAATTCTTCCACAGCACTTTAACCATTGGGATTTCTTTGTTTATCAATTGCCTGACTTGTCTATCCACTATTTCTAATGGTAGCTTCTCAAATGACAAGTCTTTATTAACTCCAATATCCTGCACCTCTAATATATGTGATGGATCATTTACATATTTCCTCAGCATAGAAATATGGAACACCGAATGAACATGGCTTAAATTTGGTGGTAGAGCCAATCTGTAAGCTACATTGCCAATCTTATCAAGTATCTCAAATGGGCCAACAAATCTTGGCGACAGCTTCCCTTTCTTCCCAAATCTCATAACACCTCTCATTGGTGAGATTTTAAGAAAGACATGGTCACCAACTGCAAAATACACATCCTTTCGTTTTGGATCAGCATAACTCTTCTATCTGCTGAAAGCGGTCTTCACCTGATCTCTAATAATGGGCACCTTTTCCATTGTTTCCTTTATCAATTATGCTCCCTTTAACTGTTTCTCTCCTGATTCCACCCAACACACTGGAGATTTGCATTTCCTATCATACAGTGCTTCATATGGAGCCATTCCAATAGAAGAATGGTAATTGTTGTTGTAGGAAAATTCAATCAATGGCAAATACTGATCCTAGTTACCTTTAAAATCCAGAACACATAATCTCAATATATCCTTCAAAGTCTGGATAGTCCTCTCTGACTATCCATCGGTCTATGGATGGAAAGTTGTATTGAACCTTAACTGGGTACCCATAGTTTCCTGGAACTTTTGTCTAAATCGAGAGGTAAACTACACACCCCTATCCGATATAATCATCATTGGCACTCCATGAAGCCGTATAATCTTGTCCACATATAACTGTGCATACTGAGCTGCAAAGTAAGAAGTCTTCACTTTAAGGAAATGAGCAGACTTTATCAATCGATCTATAATAACCCATATGGAGTCATAACCCTGCATAGTCCTCGGTAAACCGACTACAAAATCCACAATAATCTACTCCCATTTTCACTCAGGTAACTCAATCTCCTGAAGCAAGCCAGATGGCTTATGATGCTCAAACTTAACCTGCTGACAAGCTAAACATGTAGAGACAAATTGAGTTATATCCTTCTTCATACCAGACTACCAATACACATCTCTCAAATCATGGTACATCTTAGTAATTCTAGGATGTACACTATATAAAGAATAATGAGTCTCTCTCATAATCTGATATCGTATGCCATCAATGTCAGGTACACATGTCTGCTTCCCACATTTTAATACATCATTTTCTACAGTAAACTTTGTTGCCTTACCATTCAGAACATCACCCTTCAGCTTCAATAGATATGGATCCCTATCCTGTGCCACCTTAATGTCATCAATCAATAGTGGCTTAACCCGAAATTGGGCTATCAAAGCCTGGTTTTGATCCAGGGATTCCAAATCCAACTTTACACCCATGTCAGCTAACTCTTTCATCTCACGGATCAAAGGTCTCCTGACAACAAAGATGTGAGCTAGACTGCCCATAAATTTTCATCTCAGTGCATCAGCTACTACATTAGCTTTGCCCGGATAGTAAAGGATCTCACAATCATAATCCTTTAGCAATTCAACTCATCTGCGCTGTCGGAGGTTCAGATCCTTCTGTTGAAGTATATACTACAAACTCTTATGATCAGTATATATCTCGCATTTAGACCCATACAAATAATGCCTCCAGATCTTTAGTGAAAATACTACTGCTGCCATCTCTAAATCATATGTCAGATAATTTTCCTCATGCTTCTTTAACTCTCGAGAAGCATAAGCAATCACTCTCTGAAGCTGCATCAAAACATATCCCAATCCAATTTGGGAAGCATCACAATACACTATAAACTTCTCATCCTCTGATGGCAATACTAACACTGGAGCACTTATGAGGCAAGATCAAAGCCTGAAAACTGCTCTCACATTCATCAGTCCACATATATCTCTCCTGTTTTAGAGTCAACATAGTCAACGGAGCAGCAATTCTGGAGAAATCCTTCATAAATCTTCTGTAGTATCCTGCCATACCAAGGAAACTACAGATCTCTGAAACATTAGAAGGCTGAGGCCAATTTGCAACTGCTTCAACCATTTGAGGATCTACTAGAATACCATTCTTACAAATCACATGACCAAGGAAACACACTTCAGTTAGCTAGAACTGGCATTTAGACAACTTAGCATGCAGCTGATGCTCTCGAAGTGTCTGCAGTACAATCCTCAGATACTCTATATACTCCTCCTTACTCCTGGAATAGATAAAAATGTCATCAATGAACACTATGATAAACTTATCTAAGAATGGCTTAAACAGCCTGTTCATCAAATTCATAAATACAGCAGGTGCATTAGTCAACCCAAATGGTAATACTAGAAACTCATAATGTCCATATCGGGTCTTGAAAGCAGTCTTGGGTACATCACCCTTCTTAATTCTCAATTGGTGATACCTAGATCTCAAATCAATCTTAGAGAAATGACTGGCACCTTGCAATTGACCAAACAGATCATCAATCCATGGCAACAGATATTTATTCTTCACTATCATCTTGTTCAACTATCTATAATCAATACACATTCTTAGTGAGCCATTCTTCTTTTTTACAAACAATACTGGAGCACCCCACGGAGAACTACTCGGTCTAATAAATCCTATATCCAATAACTCCTGCAACTGCACCTTTAACTCTTTCAATTCTGCTGGTTCCATTCTATATGGAGGAATGGATATCGGATCGGTGCCTGAATACACCTCATCTCAAACTCTATCTCCCTATTTGGGGGTAATCCTGGCAATTCTTTAGGGAAAATATCAGAGAATTCCCTAACCACTGATATCTGATCAATATCTATAGAAATCTTCTGCACATCAATCACATGGGCTAGGTATGCTGAACAACCTTTCCTTATCATCCTTCTAGATAGTAGAAACAAAAATGATTCCAAACTCCCGTTGATCACCCAGGAATTCAAATTCAGGCTGCCCCTCAGGCTGGAATTTAAACCTCTTTCTATAACAATGAATAACTGCACGGTGTGTCATTAGCCAATCCATACCAAGGATCACATCAAGCTCTAACACAGGCAGTTCAATCAAATCAGCACGCAGAATGTTATCATCTATCTCAATAACATAAGCAGGATAATAATAATCCACTTCTACACTCTCTCTCTCTCCCATAGGAGTTGCTATCTCTAGAGGCATATTCAATAATTGTCTATCTTTATTTAACTTAGGTGCAAACTGTGGTGAAACAAATGAATGTGTAGCACCAGAGTCAAATAAAGCATCAGCAATCTCATTATATATCAAAATAGTACCTGTGACCACATTGCCAGATCCCTGTGCCTCCTAAGTGTTCACAGCAAAAACTCACCCCTGGCCTCTACCTGTTGGGGCCTGACTGCTGCTAGATGCCTGTCCTCTGCCTCTGCCCCTACTAGGATCCTCTCTGGCAACATTCTAACTCATCTGAACAGTACGTTGAGAAACTGTAGCAGATGGCTGCTGATCACCCCATAAAGTATAGCTGCTAATAAAATGACCATGTTGCTCACATTTCAGGCAAACACCTAACTATCGCCGACACTCCCCTCTGTGCCTTCTACCACAAAAATCACAAGTAGGCACAATGGGTATCTATGTAGCAGGTCTAGAGGAACCCTGAGAATAAGAAGGTGCATACTGCACTGGAGGTCTTCTACTCTGTGTCCTCCTCCTCTGACTACCAGACGGAGGTCTCTGATCAAACCTGGGTATTGGCTCAATCTGTCTAAGATGGGAGTTGCTCTCCCCCTCCTACTCTGTGATCCAAGTTCACCCTTCCTCTTTTGATCCCTCTTCTCTCTCTCTGACTTATATTTCTCTTCCATCTGATTAGCTTTATCAATGATGGTAGTCAGAGATGTGAACTCTGTAGCCAGTAAGGCATTATGCAATGAGGCAGGCAAAACCCACCTAAACCTGCTGATCAAATCAGCCTCAGTCGGAGCAATCTGTGTAGCATATCTGCTCAATCTGATAAACTCTTTAGCATATTACTCAACTGACCTACTGCCCTGCTCAAGCTGCTCAAACTGTAATCAAACTTCGGGTCTTCATCCCTTATGTCAGAAACTCATCAAACAGTCTCTGTCTAAACTCAGCTCAAGTAGGAGGATGCTCTCCATACAATCTGGACTCCATCCGTTGAGAAAACCAAGTCCAGGCTTTCCCCTTCAGTAATAAACCCACAAGCTCAACTGCTCGGATATCAGAACAAGGTAGTCTCCTAATTACCTTCTCAACCTGCTCAAGGAAATCAATTGGCACATCGCCTCTATCACCTCTGAACTCTGGTAGGTTTAGCTTCAGAAAACTAAACATAGAAACTCCGCCCTCCTTAATAACTCGGCGGGCTCTCGGTACAATAGGCTCTCCAAGAACCATAGCTGATTATACAGAAACTGGAGCAACATATACTGCAGCAGGTGCAACAGGGGGTGGCACTGCTACTGGCACTGAGGGTGGCGATACATTGTCACACCCCAACTCCAGTGGTGCGACGGTCCTAGGGCAAGAGTAGGCTTAAGGCCACCATAAATCCGTAGAACTCATAAATTATAAATCTCATCAACATCTAATAAATTGCAACATCATATTACCATACATTTATCATGTTCATGCATAAAATCAAAATAAATTATATCTTTCTATTATCAATTCATATTTTCCTCTTGTTCCTTAATGATCAAAAGAGGCATCTCACATCACTGAGGAACAAGAGTATCCAAAGATAATATTCATTCATCAAAATATACTAGTATCCTCGAATAACTAACTACGGAGCTCTAGAGTTCACTCCAATACATATTGTATCATAATACCATTAATAAATATACAAAATATCGCAAAAGAATAATTACTATGAAGCTTCTTGGAGTAAATAAGTCAAGAAGCCCGATCTTCTCTATTATCCCCCTCACGAGCTAAGCTATTACCTGAAATCCACAGAAGAGGAGTGAGCCTTCAACTCAGTAAAATATGAACATTTATACAATAAGAATTGAATATCGAATCATGGTCATGAATAAATAATTATACATATAGGCATGAAAGAGGTCATGAGCTTTACTTGAAAGAAATGTGGTTTTCATAATAATTTGGCTATATCAAATCATGTCAAATTCAAATCATAGTTCATATTTAGAACATAGAATGCCCACAAAGAATGGCATTATCAAATCTCATCTGGTAGAACTGATCACATATCATAACATACGTATCGGTAGCCTTGCTACCTCAACGTGCACACATGCTTAGCCAGGCATACGCCTAAAGCTCCTGGCCCCCTCTAGGTGGAACACTGATAAAAACCCTATTGGCTGGGCTCCCAAAATACACAATGGACCAATGAATTTACTCTCATTGGGAAGAGCATTCTATCCATGAGTCATGGGTTTCAAAATCATAACAAGCATATTGGTCGCAAGACCATCATCATATACATTATTCAAATCAGATTCACAAGCAAGAAACATATGAACTTGATCCAAGAATATTGATCAAGCCATTCACATAGTTCAAGTATATAAATATATGAAAAAGGAAAGTTCAATATAAGAATATTTTGATCATTTTAATTCCAAGGAACAATAATCAAATAGAATGTTCATACTTACCTCTTACACAAATTCTCCTAAATTCCTTCTTAGAATTCTGCTCAATTAATTCCTCAACCAATTCGAATTTCTCCTCCTTATTTCCTTCAAACTGAGATTTCTGCAAATACTGCTCAAATTTGATGATTCTGTCTTAATATAGACTAATCTAGAAGTCTATTGCATTAATCTGAGTATTAATGCCTTAGAATATAAAATGGAATAAAACTGAGAAAAAGATTGAATTTACGAAAGAAGGAAGAAGGAAAAAATCGTGAAAATCGCTGCTGAGGGTGCTGGGGTTAAATATACCACTGCCCCTGAAACACGCCAACCAGCTCGCCAAACTGCCTCGGCAAGGCTCCCTCGCCTAAGCCAACTCGCCAGACTCACCTCGCAACTCTTCCTCGCATAAGCCACCTCTGCAATGCTTTTTCGCCTCTTCGCGAACTGCCACTTTGCACATTCTCTCTTCGCATAACGCTTCTTTGCATAATGCCTGTTTGCCAGAGCTCTTCACCAAATCCTCTTCGCCAAAGCTCTTCTCCTTAGCCCTTCGCCAAAGCTCTTCGCCATAGCTCTTCGCCTTTCCTTTTCGCCAAAGCTCTTCGCCTTTCCTCTTTGCCAAAGCTCTTCGCCTTCTGCCACTTCGGCAAACTTACTTTGCCATTATGCCACTTCGCATTGCCATTTCCGTAAAATGACTCCTCGCATTATGCTGGCTCGCCATAACAATTTCTTCTAAGTTAAACTCCTGCCTGAACATCCCATACTTAGCCAGCTCGCAAATGAGCTACAAATATCTAAACTTACTAATTCTTTTTATCACTTAAAATCAACATGCAGGAGCACAACCTATCAAAATTTCAAATCAAAAATATTCAACACACAGACCATAGTGACTCTCCAAAAGTTACCCAGACTCCTGCCCCAAAATCTAACCGAATAACCCTGATACAAATTACTCTCCACTGAGATATAATTATTCAAAAATTCTAAAATTTTACAGTCATCATTTCAACATACAAAGGAATATTTTTCATGTTCACAACTTC
>CANXYC010319249.1:0-19985 GCA_948193065.1 Aleurites moluccanus | reverse complement strand
TGATATATTTTAATACTCTTTCTATAATATTTTTCTCTTTTTATTTTTTATTCGTTTTTCTTTTAACTAATTTTTTTATTATATATAAATTAAATATTAATTATAAATATAAAATATAATTATTTTTAATTATATTTTTATATTAAGAATATTTTAGAAAATAAAAAAAACCTTAATTATAGAATTATTTCAAATAAAAAAATACAAAATTCAATTAAATTTCATATTTTAAATTTTGAATTATGTTTAGAAATTTATTTATAATAAATTTTATTTAAAATTTATTTGTAATAATTTAAGAATGTAAAATTTAATAATCACCCTTGATCGGCCTTTCTCCTTAATCCAGCTCAAAGCCTCTGCCGAGAACGGATCCTGATGACCATTAAATAAACATGATTTGGCAGCAACTAACTGGCCTAAATGATCCCTTACGATTAGCCCTACACCTAAGATTCCTGAGTTTCTAAACAAAGCAGCGTCAACATTTAGACAAACATGACCCTTCACATGCTATTATTTGTAAGAGTAAATATCATATAATTTTCTTTATAAAAAATTACTATCCATCAATTATATAAATTTTTTTCTTTAATTAATTTTGTTAAATTTAATTATTTTTAATTTTATCAATTTTTTATATTTTCATTAATTAACATCTTTTATATATATATATATATATATATATTAGTAGGGATGACAATGGGGTGGGAAATTTCCGTTCTCCGAGGGGATTTGCCCCCGAACGGGGTGAGAATTTCCCGATTTGTCTCCCCATGAGGGCGGGGATGAGAAATATTTTTTTTCCGTTAATGGGGACGGGGCGGGGATGGGGAGTGTATTCCCCTCCCCGGGGGATCCTCATCTCAATCCCCATGGGACCCAATTATTATACTTGATTAATTATTATATTTATTTAATTATTTCTTATATAAAATTATATTAATTAATAACATATATATATATAAGGAATAATTTGTTCAATAAATAATTCTTATTAGATTGTTGGAATTTATTGAAAATATTTATTAGATTAAATTTGTTCAAGTACTCATAATTTAATGTATGCTGAATTTTTAATGTTTTATTAAAAAATATTACTGAATATTTTTGTTGTATTAAAATATTTATATTTTAATTATGTTTGGTTGATGTTTTGTGTGTTGGAATTTATTAATATTTTCTAAATAAATTTTTTTATATTTTAAGCTATTATTTATAAATTTTATAAATATAAATAAATTTAGTAATACAAAATTTAAGCGGAGAATGAGAATTTTCACGAGGAACGGGGATCCCCATGGGGATGGGGATGGAGACTAAATTATCCCCGTATGTGAAACGGGGACGGAGATGAAAATTTTCCGCTAAAGCAGGAGTGGGGACGGGGACCCCATTGCCATCCCTATTAATTAGTTATATATATATATATACAATTAATTATTAAATTAATAAAGAACTAATTATAAAAATATGAAATAAAATCAGAAAAATAAAAAGAGAAGAAATTAAGCTTATATAAGATTTGATTATATTAATTAACTGAAAATAAAATTTATGAAGGACATATTGATGTAAATAGATTTTAAAAAAAATTACAAATAACTTGAAGAGGGAAAGAAGTATTGGTTGATCAACCAGGAAAAATATGTAAATGAAATAATTTGGAGCAATAATGGTTTAAAATTTTTAATATAAGAAAATTAGTATGATTTAGTCATTAATTAATAAATTATTAGCACTAATTATATAATGTATTAATATGCAATATAAAATTTCTTTCAAAAATTAGAATAAAAATAATATTTTTTTATGTAAAATTAACAAAATGTTCACTTAAAATTTTATTTTAAAATTAAATATAATATGAAAATATTTAAATTTTAAAGACAATTATTTTTTTAATAGAGAAATTTATTATTTATAATGTGAATATTCATCGGGACACGTTAAGAAAAAGTCATTTCAAATGAAGCGAATATGAAGGGTCAAGACAGGATTGGACAAGACATACCAAACCTTGAAATCACCATTTCCTATGGGTAGAGCCTAGAGGAACTCAGAAGCTGACAAAAGACTTTTTGAATTGTCCCTCCACAGTAAATAAATTTTTTACTATTGGATTATATAACATAAGAAAAATTAGTACAGCATATTTTTTTCTATTCACGAACAGTAAAAAAAAATTATTTTTATATGTTTTATCTAATAATTTTTCATGTCCGTACTTTTTAATATTAATATTTAATGATTATGAAAAATATTAATAAAAATAATTTCTATTAGTATTTTATTTTCAATTTTATTTAATTATTATTTAAACAATTTTTTTTTTTTTTTAATTTTATGTGCGTGAATTTTTAGGGTTTTAGTTGTTTCAGAAAGAAGTCTCTAGAAGAGTATATATAAATACAGAATTACTAACAAGCAGAGGACGAAGAAACGGCTTACAGAGAAGAAGAGAGAGATGGGGAGGCCAAGGTGTTATTTAGACATAAGCATAGGCGGAGAGCTTGAAGGAAGAATAATGGTGGAGCTCTATAACGACGTCGTTCCTAAAACTGCTGAGAATTTCAGAGCTCTTTGTACTGGCCACATAGGCATTGGCCCTCACACTGGCGTTCCCCTTCATTACAAGGTCCTATTCCTTTTCTTTTTCTTTATGTATATTTATTTATATGTGTATGTGATTTGTTGGTGAAAAGACGACTGTGCCTAATGGTAATGCTGTGATTTTTTTTTTTCTTTAAGTTCTTGATTATGAATGAATAATAATAGTTCCTGCTGAATTTTTTTTAATTTTGACTTCCTTTTTCGCGGTATTTAGTTGGGTACCTTTCAGAATATACATTAAGGGCATTACAGAGATTCTTCTTGTTTTTGGTTTTTTTTTTTCCTTGGTTTCTTTGTTTTTGTTGGTGAGTCTTAACTTGAGAGAAAAAAAAATCTTTTTCCAATTTATTTATTAGTTTCTGTTCTTTTTCTTGAATTTAAGGAATACTAATTCTGGGTCTGTTTCATTTAATTTTTTTAATGAATATTAATCTAATCATTACTGTTTAAATACTATGACATTAGTTATTGATTCTGGTTATGGACCACAGGGAAATAAAGTTGCAGGCATTTTGTCATTATGGTTTCATCAAACTATCTGGGTTATTTTCTTTTGTTAGAAATAAATGAATGCAATTATTGATTCTTGTACTCTTCTAGTGCTTATTGTTTCTTTATTTGTATTTCGGTTGACTTTAGTTTCTACTTGTCTTTGCTTTGTCTTTGAGATTAATGTTTTGGCTGAGGATGACGAGTTTTTTCCAATTTTCTCTAGCTCTTGATTTTTCTATTATTGTTAGAAATGTGGGTTTTTTATTTATTTTACTTGAAAGAAATTTAGACCCATGCTTAAGCACGAGTTCAGCTAATCTTGAGACATGTACTATCTGTTATTACTTGTTGAATTTGATAACTAGCCCGCCTTATAATTTTTTCTTTGCACAGCATTGGTTTAATGAATTTGGGATGAAAAAATTGAATCTTATTTTGGTTGATTTCTACCTTATTTATTTTGGATTTCAGGGATGTCGATTTCATCGCATTATCAAAGGTTTTATGGTGCAAGGTGGAGATATCTCTGCAGGAGATGGTACTGGCGGTGAATCTATTTATGGTTTGAAATTTGAGGATGAGAATTTTGAATTGAAACATGAAAGGAAAGGGATGTTATCTATGGCTAATGCTGGTCCCAATACAAATGGTTCACAATTCTTCATTACAACAACTCGCACATCTCATTTAGATGGAAAACATGTTGTATTTGGGAAGGTTGTTAAAGGAATGGGAGTTGTTCGTTCAATTGAGCATGTCACAACTGGTGATGGTGATTGTCCTGCTGTTGATGTTGTAATTGCGGATTGTGGGGAGATCCCTGAGGGGGCAGATGATGGGATATCTAATTTCTTCAAGGATGGTGATATTTTTCCTGATTGGCCAGCTGATCTTAGTGAGAATCCTAATGAACTTTCTTGGTGGATGGACGCTGTGGATTCGATCAAGGCTTTTGGAAATGAATACTATAAGGTAATGGATTTCATGTGATGATTTGGGCTTGGGATATTGTTTAATATTCTTGAATCAAATTTTATGTTTGAGAAACTTTTAACTATGGAATGTGTTCGGATACATGATAATTTGGTAATTAGATTGTGCTTTTGCACCGTCTTTTGGTTATAATCTACTGTGTGAGGTTGTGAATGAAATCTTAGGCTACCAATTTTTCAAGCATTTAACCTGCTCTTCTTTTTCCCCCCTTCTTTCCCTCAATATTTTCTTATGTTGATAAAATGCTCTGTAACTATTGAATAACAGAAACAAGATTTTAAAATGGCTCTAAGAAAATATCGCAAGGCTTTACGCTATTTGGACATCTGCTGGGAAAAAGATGGGATTGATGAAGGTGAACAGTCCGTATTCTTTATAAAATTTGTTACCTTTATGTTTAATACCACCTTAATAGCCCACTGTATTTCGGTTTTATCTGAATGAATAATATCTTCCTCCTGATGGTTTTACAGAGAAGAGCTGTTCACTGAGAAAGACAAAGTCACAGATATTCACAAACAGCGCTGTAAGTTCTTGTTTTCACCAAAGGATTTTTAGACCTCCACTTGCTGGTGATTACTCAGTTAGGCATGTCATCTGGAAAGTGAATTGCTATCAGAGAACTGGGAATTACCAGCATGTGGAGCATTTTAATTATTTTGATAATATCAACATGGATATTCAACTGTAAGTGCATTTGTATAATTTTTGGACAGAATGATAAAAGATGCATTGAAATGGAATATTGTATTGCATATAATCTGGCATCTCAGATAACAATTATTGTATATTGAGATATCACACTCAATAACATTTGGCCAGATCTCATTATTAATCAAACACTTCCATAAATGACTGATATGTTGTTTTTATGTTGTAGGCTTGTAAATTAAAATTGTGTGATCTGAAAGGTGCATTGTTGGATACGGACTTTGCAATGCGTGAAGGAGATAATAATGTGAAAGCTTTGTTTCGCCAAGGACAGGTTAGCATCTGATATTTGCAAGCTGCAATAAGTTATTTGTT
Source organism: Aleurites moluccanus (assembly GCA_948193065.1). NCBI lineage: Eukaryota > Viridiplantae > Streptophyta > Magnoliopsida > Malpighiales > Euphorbiaceae > Aleurites > Aleurites moluccanus. Next base: position 14,861 of record CANXYC010319249.1, on the reverse strand, counting down.
TTCAGTGCTCTTTCATGATAATGGCTATTCTAATGCTTTATGCTATATTTGTTAGGCACACATGGCTCTTAATGATGTCGATGCTGCTGTTGAAAGCTTCAAGAAGGCATTGCTGTTGGAGCCAAATGATGGTCAGTGATAATTAAACAGAGGCCTGTAATATAAATTTTCATTCCGTTTTTTAACATGAAGTCTGCTGAATCTGGCTGATGGCTTACTTTTGGTATCTGGTGCTTTTCAGCTGGAATAAAAAAAGAACTTGCTGCTGCTAAGAAGAAGGTTGGTAGATTAGACCAAGTATGTGATATTTGATAGCGTCAAATACTCATAGTCAGCTTGGTAATGAAAATTCAACTTTTTTGCAGATTAATGATAGACATGATCAGGAGAGAAAGCAATATCAAAAGATGTTCCAATAACACTTATGTGGTCAATTGGTATGTGAATTACGTTTTGAAAATTATTATCCTTAATTATGTGATGTTGGGAATTGCCAACTGATGGCTTTGATGCAGGCTGCCGATTCCTTAATCGATCAAAGCTTCAGACTTGTTGTCCTATTTCATAGGTTGGTGGACTCAACTGGTTCAGGCCTTTTTTGTTACAAAACTCTGTTATCCTGGAGCGAGAATTTAGGTATTGACACATTCTGTCTCTGCTCTTTTAGTATATCTTTTTCTTAGGTCAAAAACCTTTACTACATGTAAAAGCAGTTTAACAGGTTGAAATCTTTGAACAAAGAAGCTATATCATATTAAATCTTCATAATGATAATATAGCCTATACATCGCAATACAATAATTTTGGTTATAATTCTCCTTAAAACTTAACTTGTACATTGAAAAGTTAACAGTATGACACTTATATTTCCATTAAACTAGAGCCGAGTAAAATAAAATAAACTTGATCTAATTTTTTTTTACATGATCTGTGCATTGTATTCGATGTAGTTTATTTCCTTGTACTCTGGAGAATAGGGTCAATGTTTAGAGTAATTTCAAGTATATCTCTAACGGATGTACTTGAAAAGAAGGGCTGGGGGATTACTGAAAAGGTTAGATACAGTAATGAAACCCCAGCCTCAATGATAACACCCTCCTACCCTTCTTTCTTTCTCTGTGGTTGTACTTAGGGTCACAATAGAAAAAAGAAATACATTACTCCTAGTTCTCATCTTATGCAGCCAGATGTGAGAGAAATTGATTGAAATTATAGTTCGCTCTGCATCAAGTGAGTGAAGTTTCTGAAAAAAGAAGGGAAGAAACGCACACTTAATTTGGTCAATGCCATTTCTAACAGGAAATAAGAATTGCCTACGCGATAACGAGATAATTAGAACTTAACCTATACCAATGTAGCAAAATCTTTAATTTATTACTGGTTTTGTCCATTCTTCATTGCTTTGCAATCTTGAAATTCTTGAGAAAATTAACATACTCGAGCAAAAAAGTTGGATTTTCTTGTTTTGATGTGCCTAATTGACATGCTTTATTGCCTTTTTCTTTTACATATTGAGTAGCACACAACTTATCTTTCATTTAAGATATTTCCTTAATGCTTTTCAGGTTTTGTTAGAGAGCAGGAGAGAATCTTAGCAAAGGCAACTGTACAAATCAGAGGCTTGAACCAATTCTTATTGGAGCATTCATGGAAGTTCAATAGGAAAGTAGGTTCTTAGAACTGGTTAATTGCTGTTTGATGGACATGATATTGACATTTACTAAGAAGTTGGGAATAAAATAGACTTTTTGAACAGTTTTCATCTATCATCTGTCAAGATATATACTTGTGATGTTTTTCACTCATTTCTTAGGGAGTCAAAATAACTTCAAACTTTTCTGAACTTGATCGAAGATGTAGAAATCATCCTGCATTGAAGATGTAGAAATCAAATCATCCTCCGCCTGTTGCATTTATAGATCTCTTCTAATGTTAATTTTGGTCAGTTTCTTGTTCTGAAATTCCCAGGTCTAACTAATAGTTTCGAGTCATTTGCACAAGCAATTAAATTGGTTTTCAATTTCATAATGGTTTTGTTGTTCTTCCTATGGACCTAACAATTGTACTGTCTATGTCCTTTGATTTATCTCTAAGCTGCAATTGATTATAGATAAATCCATAAGATCAATAGTGGTGAACTGGTTATAAACTTGATTGCAGTAGCAACTGGTGATAATTTGTTTTTTTATTTTTTTGGTTCTTTAATTCCGGTTTAGAAACTCAAATTTTATAATAATAAAATTCAATTGAATTATTGTCTTATATACAGAAATTGACAATTTTCATATTTAGAAAGGTTTAATTAATAGTATAATTTAATTTTTTTGAGATGAAGAAAATGAGTCAATATTGTTTAATTTTTAAATAATTAAGTAGAACTTATAATTAGATAGAATTTATGGATTAGATAACTAACTATACTTATAAATGTATATCAAATTGATGTTATTCAAATGTAAAATGATAGAAAAATTTTAAATTATTTGTGAATCAAAAAAAAAAAAAAAAAAAAAAAAAGGAAAACATATTCCAAAATTTAAATTTTATTCCAGTGTATCAAGGTATCAAACATATTTTAATGAAATTCATTATTAAAAATTCATAATGGATTCATTTAAATTAAACATGACTTTTTTTTAAAGATAATTGATCTTCACTATATATACCTATGTCTACGTGAGCATGAAACGTGTATGAATATGTGAAATTACAGTTTGATATATTAGAGTTTATTATTTTCCAGTTTGGCCCTCCAAATTTTAATGCTCTAGTTCTGCCCCTGTCAGTATTGGAATTTGGTAACTAATATCAATGAAGTACATATTCCTTGGTTTAGAAGTACATGTCGATAGGCTTCGGAAAATTTTGGCCAGAATCAACAACAGATCAAAAAGAATTTAAGTGCATCATAATTCAGCGATGCTAGTGCAACTAGTCTCTGGTTTCTGGTCTGTCAGACTACAGTGTAATCAGGGGTTTACGTTAATTGGTAGCTTGATAATATAAGCTAAAAAGATCAGGAAAAGAAAAGAACTTGCCTATTCTCTCGGTTCCTGACAACAAGATTTCGAGTCATGAAGCAGGAGTTCCTCTGCAATTGTGGTGCGGAAGGAAACTTCTGCATTGCTTGGATGGCAAGGTCTCTAGCACAAGTTTCAATTACACGGGCTGCATTGTCAGGAGATCGTAGGGGGAGTACTGTAATGACGGACATAACCTGAACCATAGTGAAAAAGAAAAATTTATCACTTCAAAAAACGTATCAAAAGACGGGAAAAAGCACGTATAAAATAATGAAAAAAACTCAATGTTGTGGTAAAAAAATACAAATAAAATTATTAGTAGTTGCAACATGATTGGTTTAACATCTGGCTACAACTATCAGTGCTCATAAAACAGATCAAAATGTACAATCTGTAGACACAGCTATTGTACTAAAACGAGAAAACATCAACAATAATTCAAGACAAGCTTTCAAACACATGTTCAGTATCATCTTGGACTCATACTTGTTCAAGTTACAATCATACGTAAATTACCCATAGGCAAATTGCTATTAATGAACAAAACCAAGAAGGCATTAAATTATCAAAGTGCTAACACATAGAGAACATGGTACAGTGAGAGTCCAGTGAGATGAACCAAGCATTTCCTTTGGGCAGAACACTGAGGCACTGAATAGCACAAGACTGATTTCTACCTCTTATAGGAGAGAAGGGTCAACAGAAAATCTGGCTGAAAGTCGAATTAGCCTGTCCAATCCCCCTTTCTCTATGATAGCACTCTTATTTGAGTCACTTCCTGCCAATAATCAAACAAAATATTTAAGTAATATGACTCGACAAGCAATCCATTGATAAGATTATTGTTAGAAACTTCAGGGCTTTGTTTCATGATTAATTACTCAGATTGCCTTAAAACACAAGACCCATGAACTTTAACTCGAAAAAACAACTTTAACATCTACGCTTTTTGGAAATCCGAAAAAACACTGCTGTACTGCTTAGTATATACACATGAATATTACAGATTTTATTATCAGATTAATAAATAAAGTGATGGATCATAGCCAGTGCCAATACAAGCGATATGTTGCTTTACAAAACTTACTAGCTATCCATCAGCTTCCATTGGGTTGGTAACAACGAATATATCTCACTCATAAAAGACAAAATTGGATAAGGTATTGTTCTCCATTTTCTCATGCCCAAGAGTAGAAAAGGAAGTTGCAAAATCTCATTATAGCAAGTTCATTTTCATGCAGCATAAAGAATAAATAAGACAAAATGAAAATAGGAACTCTACGCCAAATTTTCAATGCGCAGTTCTCTTTATACCTTAGATAACGATGAACAAGAAGTTCTGGCTACGGTCTTATTGCCTTGTTTACCCCTGTCATCAATACATTGGAGAATTGCATCAATACTACCTCTTTCAGCAATGGTTTTACATATTTCATCCTGCAAAAGAAGCAGCAGCAGCAGATGAGAAAACAGCCATAAGAGTAGGCAGGGATATCACCAAATTCAATATGTTTCTCATAAGCAAAAAAAATATCACTCTCAAATGTAAGACTAACAAGTCTAATTACCTAACTTGTATGAAAAAAAATACATGAAATTGTTGAAACTAGAAGAAAATATTTAATTTCTAAACATTGCAAGGAAAATATTGCTCTTTTAATTGGAGGAATAAAATTCATGTGGCCAAAATGTTATTTGGGACAAAGGATTAACTGAATTTAGCATGTTCAGATAATAATGAGGAGTTAGAGTTTCCATATGCCAGTAGAAGTTTTAACGTTTTCCTAGTTTGTAAGAATGTGGTCAGTAAGTAGTTGGAGCTTTCAAGCAACAGAATATGAAAAGTAACTTATCCAAAGTGGTTCTTTTTCAGACTTACAGTCCACAATAAACCAACATCCTTAATGCTTCTAAAACTAGAGAATTGGAATGGTTGTGAAAATATATTTTGAAGCACAAATCATTTACTTGTCAAACGGTTAGATTTGCAGAAAAATCATACAACAATATTTCAGGATACTACAAAAAAGGGGAGAACCTCCAAATACTTCTCTCACATAAATGTACAAACTATTTCTAGAGCAAATGAGTCATTAAATTAATGAAAAATCTAGAAATAGTGCAACGTTAACTACTTGACATCTTAGATATGAATAAACTTACATTGACAGGAACAGCCTTTAATGCAATGCTTGCTGAAACTATACTTGATGAGGTAAGCCCTCCATGTAATGATTCCACAAGAGCTCCTGCAATTCCAATCTTTGCAAACCTTCATGCATAGCCATAAACCTGAAGTGTGCATCCATATCTAATACTTTGACGAATCCTATTTTTTTTTTCCCCTCAAGGTATGGTAAGCAAGCATTTGAATGCAAAAATTTTTATATCATCAACTAGGAGTCTTCATGGTTGGATTTGGTCGGATTAAGATGAACAATTTTAACAAAATCAATCATATCAGTTTATAAATTATTTAAAACATATCCTAATCAATTAAGATTAAAAATTATCCAAATCAATACTACTAAGTTTTAGTTTGGATAATCGGTTTGGTCGGCTTGAATTGACTTAAAATATTTAAAAAATAAATAAATACTATATAAATTAAAGTATTTTTATAATATGAAATTATATTTTAAATTCATATATGAAAAACTAAAATAAGTGTAATTATATATTAAAAGAATAAAAAGTTTTAAAATTTAATATAAAAAATTAAACAAAAAATCTCTATAAATTTAGAATTTAGGTAAATATAAATCAAAATATATAATTTTAATATATTTCGGTTCAATTTTATTTTAGTTTATTTTTCATTTATTTTAACCATAATCAAATCAAAATGTTTGGTTTTACTATATTTTTAAACCAATATGAACTATATTAATAATAAAATCATAATTTTTTTATTTGAATTGAATTAATTTAATCGATTTGATTAATTTTTGAATAGCTTTGATTCATAATTTTATCTATCTTAACATTTACTTCTTCTTTTTCACAATAATAGTTATAACATTACTCGTAAATTTATTAAATATCAAGTCCTCAAAATAAACCAATTATATAAAATCATCTCTCATTGTTCTCTCTTTTCAATTTTCGGAGACCATAATTTTCTTTTGAGAAAATTCAAAATTCTTAATACTAAGCATAATTTAAATACATTATATTCAACTTTATTTAATATTTACATAATAATTTTGTTTTTCAATAAGGTAAGAAAAACAAATATAATTTTTAGTTATTTTTTTTATAAAAAAATTAAAAAGGAAAGTAAAAAATATACTTAATATAGAATATCTTTGGGAAGAATTTAAAATAAGTAATAATTATTTTTTTGGAAGAAGTTCTTGGAGAAATTAATTAAGGATATTTTAATCCTTTTAATATTAATTTATTAGTTTGGTTGTGACTAGCAAATTAGGTTTAGGTTGTGGAAATAGAGACAACTCCTTGCACTAATTCTTTCATATTTGACTTCTCAATAATTATGTAATGGTTTTAAACTTTTAATTCTTTCAAGGGTTAATAATCCGCGAAAAATCTCTGTTATCTGCACCGATTTATCTTAAACGGAGCGGAACTTTTTTTTTTTTTTTTTCATATAAATAGAAATAAAAAATATTTATTCTTTATTAGTAAAAATGAGGTGAGGATGAAAAATATATTCTCTATCTCGTGAGGATTTTCGTTCCCATCTTTGTGAAAACTCGATAATAATATTACTTAATTATTTCTAATAAAAAATATATTACTTAGTATTATATAAATGTATTACGATTTCTCATTTCCATCACTTACAATTATGTATTAGTGTTTATTTGTTTCATTATGTTAAAAAATAATAATTATTTTTTTAATACATGTAAATTATCTATTTAAACTTCCATTTGATTCATATATTGAATTTTTAAATGTAGAGATATTTATGAGATTGTTGGAGTTTCTTGAAAGTTTTTGCATTTATTAGATTCAATTTATTTAAGTATTCTCATTTTTTTATGTATGCTAAATTCTTAATGTTTTATTTAAAATTGCAAAACATTTTTAATGTATTAGACGTATTTATATTTTAATTATATTTAGTTGATATTTTATGTGTCTGAATTTTATAAATATTTTATAAATAAATTTATTCTTATTTTCAACTATTATTTATAAATTTTATAAATATATATAAATTGAATAATATAAAATTCGAGTGGGGAATGAGATCATGCAAGGATAGGACGAGGACTAAATTGTTACCATTTGTGAGGTGAGAACGGAGATGGAGATTCCCCACTGATACGAAAGTAAGGATAAGGATGGTTCTCCCACCCCATTGTTACATCCCTGCTTCATAAATGTAACGATCCTAGGATATAGATAAGTTTAAGGCTACCTAAACTCATAGAACCCTGCAATACATACATTACAAACAAAAATATATAAATTTATAGAAAATTTGATAGAATTTTCTTTGTAATATCAATTATCCCAAACTTCAATTTTAGCCAAATAACCACATAACTTGCAAGAAAAATACATTTCCAATATTTCCTCCTTATACCCCAAACTTCATAACATTAACAATATAAACACTTATATTATAATAACCAAGCATATATTTTTCATTAGCACAAAATATCTAATGTTTACAACTATACCCCAAGTTCCATGGAGCTCTAGAGTCACCTATTAATTATACATCAAAAGAAAATATTTACATAATTAACTTTACCAGTCCAGTCGGAGGAAGAAATGCTGGAACATGATTTCTAGTCTTGACCTGAAAAATTTTAAACATTAAATGTTATAAGTATTGCTACTCAATAAGTAATAAATATATTAATAAACAAACAGAATTAATGAATTAGGTAACAAATCTGTACTACAATGAATAGGAATCAAATATAGAAATTATATTCAATGATCTTAAGGATATAATTTAGGGATTTAAGGCAAAGAAATTTGATTCAAACAATATAAATAAGGTGTCACAGGTACGATTAAACAAATAAGTATTCATAGTGAATTCCAATGATAGAAATAGAACTACAATAGTACTGCAATGTAAGAGCAGAGACCAATGTTTAGATATACTCTCCTACAATAATATTTCACAAGGTTGATCTGACCCTGTGGCTATGATATATGCCCTTTCCTAGCAAGGGATAAATAATTATACACAATACCGATGTTTTCCCATCAGTTAGGTATTTTTGTTATAAAATTCACATTGATACATAGATAAAGATATAATGGATAATCAAATAGGATCACATGTAGAACAAATAATAATGAAGAGGCTTTGTACAATGGTTCAACCAAAATATAGGTATCAAAGGAAATGTTCTAAATTATATTTGGTAATGCAAATGAGTTGAATAACATATCTATTACTCACCTTAATAGCCAGTCAAGCTTTTTCCTCACTCCTAACTCAAATGGATGGGCTTTTCCTTTACTTTGTCTCCACTATCATCCAATTTTTGAGCTACAAATCAAATGAATTATATTATATCACTTATTTATGATTTAATTAAACATATTAACATTCAATTTGAAATTCCCCCTTCATTCCCAAAAATTCAACTTTTCCATAAACACTAACCTATTCACGTCTCTTTCTAATGAATTTATTTCTTAAATCTCACCTTATATTCATTATTCACTACATCTAATAACATCAATACAACCACCAGTTTGACTTAAACAATCCTAATTCAAAAAACCTATTGCTCACAACTTTGAATTCAAGCTCTTAAATTCAAACATATGCAATATCTTACTATTCTAATACCATATAACACCTATTCTACTTCTAATTTACCATTAGAAACCTTAAAATAAAATTAAAATTCAAGTTTGAGAAATTACCTATATGAACACAACTTGATCTTCTTTCCTTTTTCTTCAATTCTAGTCACTTATTTGAACTCCTAAAGCTTTAATTACTTGTGGAAAATGCTTTTTTAGAGATAGGCTATGGAAAGCTGGAAGAATTTTGAGTAGATTTAATGAAGAATTGAGAAAGAAATAGAGGAGGCAGAGAGAAGGGATGGTTCAGCCATATTTCAGGGAAGAAGATGAAAATTTTTCATTTTTCATTTTTTTTATATTTAGTTAGTCAAAATGATAACCAATAGGAAAATTTAGGAAAGAAATTAATTTAATTTTTTTGTGAATTTAGTAGAAAAACCTTGAATTTTCTATTAGGAATTCAAGATATTTTTCAACTAATTTAATTACATTATTTTTAATTGAATGACAAATGGTCCGATAACAATTTAGGAAAAAATAATATTTAATTAGGTTAGAGAAATTTAATTATGAAACAAATATGCACAAAATTGATTTGGGTGTAAGAAAAATGCTAATTATGGTTCGGTGCAAAATTTCGGTTGTTACTGTGTTTGTAATTGGAAGAAACAAAACTCATTTTGGATCTTTAAAATTTTTTGTAGATGTAAAAAATACAGATATTATGGGTGGAGTCCACCTTATATATGCCTTTTCCCATTATGCCCTTGTGATTATTGATATTTATAAAAATGTCATTATTTGTACTATGATTTATTCACTTCACCATTAATTTTCATTTGCCTTAATATTGCTAAATAACTTTTCTAATAATTTTAATCTCAAGTTAAACCTCCTAATTAACTTCATACAAACAAAATTCCATGGAAAATCTACTGACAATTAAGAAAAATTAGGTTACTGATTCAGGCTTCTAGAAAATATACTAAGGGCATTTTGATTTTTTCTAAGGTGTTACACCCATCGTGTCCCATTATCATCCCTAATTCTTTCATATTTGACTTTTTAATGAAATGTGACGCTTTAATTTAATGTCTCAGTTAGTAGGATGGCAATAAGACGAATTTGAAGCGAGTTTAATAATTTTTATTTCTATGTCTCTCCATTTTTCAATAAATTAATATTTTGATACTTCATTTCCATTCTTATGAGTATTAGGATCGCTACGATGTCTCATGGGCATTACTCCAAGTAAAAAAAAAGTATTCCATCTTATTTTATTTTGAGTTATATTTAAAAAAGTGAAAAAAATTAAAAGTTTTCATTTTTTAAACTAATGCATTTTATATATTTATTTATTTATTAAAATTAAATATTTTTATTAACTTATTAAGATATTTAATTAAATAAAATATGAAATTTTTTTAAAATTAATAATCAATCACTAATAACTATTTTAACTATTTCAACTATATTATAAAAATAATTATTTTCTAAATTCAATATATATAAAATGGGGCGGAGATGGGCAAAGTGATATAGGATGGGTTTAGAGATATGATAAATGGGGCATGACATACAATTTTTATCTCCATACTCATACTTAAATTTTAAATTTTAGATTTTTTTTTCCACCCTTCTAAGTCAAAATGAGAATCTTCTGCTTTGACTAGGATGGGTCATGACGGATTTTCCGGACATTTTGCCATCAATATTAAATATAAAATAAGAAATATTATGTTTTTATTTTATTTTTATAAAAAAGTCAAGTCGTCAACTTAAAAAGTAAAATAATGGTAACGAAGTCAAATTAAAATAATAATAATAATAATAATAAGTTTATCATTGCTTGTATAGGTAGCTGCTCTCCAAAAAACAAAAGTCAATAGCTAATTTGACTTTAGGCTTCTGTGGGTCAACTAATAATTGGACTTTTCAAAGATAATTTCCAGTTAAAAAAAAAAGTCCAAATAACAACTGTTAATCTGACTTAGACGACCACAACAATGAAAACTTAATGGATTAATGTTGTTAATCACATTCAAAAACATTTAATTTGGCGAATACCACAAGAATAACAGGCATGCTGCCGATGGAGAATGATAATTATCATTGTGCGTTAATAACAAGTGTTAATTTTGCTTATATAAATACCATTACTTGTCACTCAACTTCAGATCATCAATCCACAACTCAATTGTTTTGTTAATTCAAATTTTGGTTTTGATGGCCAAGTCGAGGCAGCTGCTTTCTCTTCTCTTCCCTTTATTTCTAGCTGCATTTTTTATGCAGTGTCGTGGCAATGAGAGGAAGGTATATAATTAAAGAAGAATTGTACATTTCTAGTCAAATAACTGTATATAATTATTTGAGCTCTAACTGTATTTGAACTTGCAATATTTTAGTGTGGAGAGGATTCCAATTATCGTTGAGCTAAAAACTCATTAGTTAATTTGTCCAATTTTATTTCTATGTTCATGTGTTATTTATAGGTTCATATTGTGTACATGGGTCCAATTTTATTTCTCGTACCAATTTGTGTTGTCAGCTCAATTAGTATATTTGTAAGTAATTGCAAATCAATCTTATGAATTTAAAATTTTGATAATTAATTTATTCCAACAAAAGTATGAAAAAAAAACTTGGAATCAGGAGAAATGGTACACCTTTGCTATGGTTCAGTGCTTCATTCTCTGAAGGCATAAGCAAATTTTTTCTTTTTTTTTTTGACAATTGCAGTGCTTCATCAGCCAAAGAATCATTAATATATAGTTATGGGAGGCGCTTCAATGGATTTGCAGCTAGGTTATCTGATGAAGAAGTTGAACAATTTTCAGGTTACACTTTAACAAATTAGTTAAACGTTTTAATTATCATCTTAATTCTATTACTAAACGTAAAATCGAAAAATTGTTGCAGAAATGGAAGGTGTGATATCAGTGATACCAAACTACATACTAAAGATTCATACAACAAAGTCATGGGTCTTTCCAAAAGCCAATTATCTGGTTCTCAGCAAGGAAATGTCAGTATCGGACTTCTAGATACAGTTTTTTTTTTCTTTTTTAAATTTCATTTATACTTGTCATTTTGTATTTATCAGTATTATGCAAGTAAAAAAAATTCAAGCTGATGTTCTAATTGGAAGCAACTTTCCAATGTGTCTTTATATTTCAGGAGTCTGGCCAGAATCTGAGAGCTTCAATGATGTATGAATGGGTCCTGCACCATCCAAGTGGAAAGGAATATGCCAAGGAAATGGAAACTTCACCTGTAACAAGTGAGAACTTCATATATTAATTAGCTCTTTTTCACCTAAGCTAATCAATTCAATTATGAAATTAACATTATTATATGTTTGAAATCGCATCAACATCATTGGAGCCAAATACTGCAATAGTGAGAATTGGTATTTTGAAAGTGACTTCAAATCACCAAGAGACTCAGAAGGGCACGGAACCCACACTGCATCAACCGCAGCTAGTAGGAAAGTGGAGGGAGCAAGCTACTTTCGACTAGCTGAAGGAGTTCCAAGAGGTGGAGTTCCATTTGCAAGAATTGCTGTGTAAAAAGTTTGCTGGTCATTTGGATGCACTACGGTGGATATTCTCCCAGCCTTTGATGATGCCATAGCCGATTGTGTTGACATTTTATCAGTCTTCCTTGGTGCTCCCTGGGCATTCCCATATATGGAGGACCCAATTGCCATTGGTTCCTTCCATGCTATTAGATATGGTATCCTGACTACAAATTCTGCAGGCAATTCTGGTCCCTATCCTTATTCAGTTTTCCAATTTTGCACATTGACAGTAGCTGCCAACACCATTGATACCATTGATAGGAAATTTGTTGCACAAGTTGTGCTTGGCAATGGACAAATCTTCAATGTGAGTTTATATTTGTACGTCATTAATGGTAGATACTTCTTTCGCCTTTTTTTTATTAATTAATTTCATTATTTTGCGACTTAATAAAAAGGGCTATCCGTTAATAGCTTCATCCTCAACAGAACATATGCATTGATTTGGGGAGGAGATGCGGCAAACTAATCTGCAGGTGCTGATCCTGAGATTGCAAAATACTGTTTTCCTGGTGCCTTGAATTCCTACGTAGTATCATGAAAGATTGTTCTCTCTAAGACCATTTGGGATGGTTCAGGCATTTTACTAGCTAATGGTGTGGGCGCCATTTGTTGGGTATATTAATAACCTAAATATATGTTCTAATATAAGCCCTTATAGATAATGGACTTTTGTAGTGGGTCTAAACCGTAGTGTAAACCTATATATATGCTAGCTGGGGGTAGCATACTAGGTATTTCAAATTAGATACCTAGGGTGTAATGCTTCAAGTAATCGCATATTACTTAACCTAAAACCCTAACAATCTTGAAGCATTAGGTTTTCTAATTTTTGGATTCAAGTTTTCTTGTTCTAATTTGAATTCAAGTTTATTGTTCTTGATTCAAGTTCTAGTTTGATTAATTAAATAATAAAATTTATTTTTCTTGATCCAAGTTATTAATTAAATAAAAAAAAAAAATAGCTTGCGTGAGAACAAGTTTTACATTGATCAATGGCATCAGTATGTTCTAGTGGAGCAGCCCCATTTGCATATATGATTGGCGGTAAAACATGGGTCATCAAACATCAAAATTGAAGAAAGATGCCAACTCAACATCAACCAAAAGCTTTTCTCAAGATTTAATTATTAAAGTATTCTAAAAATTACCTTGTGAAGTCTCTGGTGTGCTTCAAGAGCGTATCGAATGTTGGAGACGGAGATCGAAGCCCAGATTTAAAACTGGTTCGGTTTGAATAGCTGGTTTGGTTTGAGTCATTGGTTTGGTTCAAATTATCGGTTTGATTCAATGATTGGTTTGATTCATTGGTTTGATTTTATCGGTTTGATTCAATTGGTTTGATTCAATAATCAGTTCGATTTTATCGGTTTGATTCAATTAATTTGATTCAATGATCAATTCGATTCAGGTGCACTTGTTCCAACTTTTTCTTCTATATAATTTTTGTTATTTAATTGTCTATTTAAATATATAGAAGAATTGATAAACGTGTTCCAATTGAGATGGTCAAATTGGAAACGTTTAGTGGATTTGAATTTAATTCCTGGAAGCGAAAGACTCAATTTGGACTGAAATATGAAAATATATTCTATACTATTTTGAGTACCTTTGCTGATATAATGGAGGATGTTGATGAATTTGAATTGAACAAGGATGATGACTTCTGCAAAAACTATCTATTGAATTGTCTTTCTGATCGGTTGACAGAAGTTTTTAGCAAATATACAACTGCTAAAGAAATATGGGATAATTTAGATGCTCAATTTAGAAAGGAGGAGGAATTGTCAAAAACTCACCTAGTTGACAAATTAATGGATTTCAAATTTAATGAAAATATGGAAATCACTCCTCAAGTAACTGATCTGGAAAATCTGAGATCTAAATTAAATAATGAAAAGATCATCATCTGTGATGCCTTCTTAGTTGGGGCAATAATTTACAAATTACCTTCTGCATGGCACAGTTTTAAAACTGAAATGTATAGAAAAAAGGTGTAAGTGGGATTGGATGATCTCAAACGATTCATCAGAATCGAAGATGAGAACAGAGCTAGAAATAACTTGAAAATTGTCAGACAACAACAGTCGGCTACTAACACAATCACATATTCCAAGAAATTTTCTAGGAAATCCAAGTCGACCAAAAATGAATCCCCTAGGTTGGAGGCCAAAAAGACCATTTCTAAGAATAAGAGGGGCAAGTGCCACAACTGTGGGAAATGGGATCATTTCATTGCAGAATGTAAGGCTCCTATAAAAACTAAATCTAACACACCAAATAAAAAAGTAAATATGATAGTACAGAATACTGAGCCTCAGAATTTTATTGCTATGATCGGAAAAAGTGGAAAGGCTAGTACTTATTCAGAATGGTGGTTAGATACAGGAGCTACCTGTCATGTTTGTAAGAACAAAATGGAACTTGATGATGCTACTGAAGTCAACGAGACTATCGTTGTGGCTAGTGGAGACAAAGAAGTAGTGACTCACACTGGTACAGCAAAT
>CANXYC010319247.1:0-84946 GCA_948193065.1 Aleurites moluccanus | reverse complement strand
TTTCATATGTGTGAAATGACAGATAGTGGGATGGACTATAGGAAAAGAAATCATACAGTCTCCAGTCAAATACGTTGGACCATATAGGTCCTAATCATCCATATCAGGGAACAATATAAACATAAGGCGGATCAGACCTTATGACCGGGACCAAACCCTTCACAGCTAGGGTACAATATATAATGTGCACAAGGTCGATAGTATTTCCCCACTCCCCTGTCGAATCGAAAGTTCTGTCACAATCACAACAGGGTCAATAACAAAGGATACCATTTACAACAATGGCGTCCGGATTCAATTAATCAATCAATCATTTCGGTTTCCAATCAATTCAATATTATATATCAATGATGGCCATGGCATATACAATATCCAATATTCAATCAAAGTTCGATATTTAATATAATTCAAAAACAAAGCAAGGTTTGGTATTTTAGAATGTTCGATATCAATGAAATAGATATATATAACAATAAATATAAATATTTGTTCGATAAGAGAATAAGGTTATACATATTCAAAGGAAAGTAACAATGAAAGGTTCGACCCATTGGGGTTTTTCCCAAATGGTGTCCAACAATAAGTTTTTATCAATTTGGCAATTCAAATGATGCATGTAGAACTCACCTTAACTTTCCAACAATCAATTACTTAGCCAATCTCACCAAATTCCTCAAAATCCACAATTTGGTTACTTTGAGGACTCAATCTCCACAATCTACAATTTCACATAAATTTGTTCATCAATTTCTTGTTCTCTTATACTCAATTAACTAATTCTATCATCAATTCAAAAATTCCATCACTAATTCATCAATTCAATATTTAAAGTTTCTCGCAAACCCTATAATTTAGGGATTTCCATTATTTAAAGTTAATCTAACTAAAATGATTCTAAACCCATTCATTTCAATCCAACTACTATCTATTTAACCAATAAAAATCAACAAATAAACATATACCTTAAATGGTGATTCACGGCAGAAATCATTTACTGTTACTGCCGATATTTTCAGCCCCTCCTCACTAACTATGGACTGAAAGAGGATGAACCCAGATAGTATATATATGATTCTCTAAATTTTATCCAGAAAAATTCAGTGGAGAAAATGTGAGAATCGGTGAGGAAGACGTTGAACAGTGATCGAGCTTTGGAAGAAGAAGGAACGAATTCAGTGATGATAGAAAGAAAGAAAAAACGACTTAATGTTTTTAAGTATCAGCTACTGCCTCTCTTAAATAGGCTACTGCCTATTTGTTAAAATCCCGTTACTGTGCACTAATGAATCCCGCCTCGCTAGAATTCAATTTGCTGGTCCAGCTCGCCACTTGCCGGCTCACCAGACCCAGTTCGTCATTCTCAATTCGCCAATGCCTCTTCGCATTACCGACTCGCCTTTGCCAGTTCGCATATGCCGGCTCGCCAATGTCTCTTCGCATTGCCGGCTCGCCAATGTCTCTTCGCATTGCCGGCTCGCACATGCCTTTTCGTTATCTCACCTCGCACTTTTTCTTCGCGAGGCTAGCTCGTCAAGAGCTCTTCGCAAGGCCAGCTCGACATTGCCCCTTCGCAAAGCCAGCTCGGCATTGCCCCTTCGCAAGGCCAGCTCGGCATTGCATCTCCGCAAGGCCATCTCGGCATTGCTTCTTCACAAGGCCAGCTCGCCAATACCGGCTGGAAACCCTTAACCCAGTTTTCACAGAATTTCGCTGAAAACTCAAATTCTCAATTTCTTTAACACTTAGCATTTTCTCACGCAATTTCAATAACTTAATCAATATTTCTCTCAAAATGTCCATACTCATTTTCTATCATTATCATAAGTAATTAATAAGTAAATATTTATACTTATTTCAAAATTAATTAATTAAGCCAATAAAATAAATTTATACTCAAAATATACACAAAAATTGTTTAGGAAAATAATGGGTGTTACAGTTTCAATCCAGGCACGCCCACTTAACCAACTCCTGCATCTAATTTTTCACTTTCTATACATGAATACGATTTTATCGGTAGCCAAACATAAGTAAGAAAATGAAAATTGTGTTTTAAAGAAACCTTACATGGATCTTGGCGAGAGCGCCTTTATTCTCCATGGTTCGAGTGACAAAAATCCTCAGGTTGAAAGGCTTATGAAAAGAAAATATGTTAAAAAACAAAATAAAAAGGAAAAGTTTAAAAGTTTATATATGATTGAAGTTCATTTTAAGAAGATATGACTTGGTATGACATTTATCCCATATTCTCAACACATGGTTTGAGTTTAATCAATCAGGCACATAATAGCTCCAAGTCCAACACGTCCTTCCTATAGTATTTTTTTTTTATCCTTAATAGAAATTGGTTTCAAAATTCTAAAAAGTAGCTTCATTAGTCCTATTCACCACGAGGGTTTCAAGTGAGACTTTTCATAACTCGCCGTAACTCCCATCTCAATAAGATAATCATCTTCTCCCAAATAGGTTAAATAGTAAGCCTTTTCTTGTTCGTTCTTTGAATAACGCCACCGAAGATAAATTCTTATAATAATATCAAATTAAATTTGCCATTAATTTTATTGATTAAATCAGAATTTGGGGAGAGTACTATGCTTCTCTCACCCAACTATCTCTTCCAAATACAATCATCTTTTTTCTTTTCTTTTCTTTGCTGAGGTCATTAATAGAGGTTGGACTCTACATTTTATTTTTTGTTTTTATTTCTTTTGGATTGCTAAAGTAAGATTGAGCTTGGAAAATAACTCTCTGAAGTTAAACTACTCCAAAAAAAAAAAAAAAGATAAGAGGGTGACAAGTTATTGAATACAAATTGTTTGACAAAAGTCCTTAATGAAAACTACAAAAATTAGAGAATATGACACAAGTGTGAGTGAAAGAGGTGAGAAAAATAATTTTAGTAGGCAATTATGGCGTAGCGGATGACGTGGATGAAAATTGTCATGTGGAGCTGACGTATCGTCCATATGTACTAATTCGGTAATTTTTTCGGTAAGTGATCAGTCGGTGAAATTTTTTTCAAACTTTGATAATTAGTCTGCAAAGATTTTTCTATTAGTAATTATATTAGAATAAATCTTAAAATTTAGTGATCACTGGGATCATTTACCTGTCAATGAACCAAACATTCATATTACATCACGGAAGGCATTGAACCTTGTGATTAACCATGTATATTATGAAATTTCAATGATGGATAGACAATTGTAAACTGCAGTTTCTTTTCTTTCATTTTTTTGGTTCAAATCGTATTTGTTCGAAAGGTTCAATTTAGCATTAGATTATGTTTTTTTCATTTGAAGCTACCATTTCTTTCTGAAATTCAGGTTTTATAAGTAGCTAGGGAACAATTGATTAGTCTGTTATGTAGTAATAAGGTTTTAGCAGCATTAGAATACCTGACCTTTTTTTTTATTTTTTTTTTGTGATTTACTGTTGAAACTAATAGGCCAAAAATATTAGTTAGTTTCAACATTGAAATCATTTATAGTTAAGGATTGATATTTTGTATAACGTTTAACACTACTATGATTAAATGACATCTTATGATGTATTTGACATAGCCATTAATAGTCTCTAGATTTCATATATTATATGTGTATATCAACATATACATATTACAGATAAAAAAAGTGGTTAAATTCATCAAGGTTACTGCATAATTTTAGAGTTTTTTAATTAGTTGATTTAGAATAATTATGCAGCAACAAAGCCTCTTTTGTTATCCTAGCAGACCAATATGCAACAACAAAACCACTCAAATGATTATTTGGAATATGCAGTGACCATTGTCTCTAATCACATTACTTTTGCACATACACACAAATTCCCATACTTAGTAGCATAATGTCAAAGTCACATCATTACCATAAAAATTAAATCATTTACATAATGTAGGCAAAATTTAAGCACAGGCACAAAGCCAAAAATTTTAAACCCTAAACCTACATTACATTTAAGCAAAAAAAAAAAAAAAAATTATGCCAAATACAAATCATTCTTTTTGGAATAAAATACAAATATACATTTAAAATATATCATAAATATCACATCGACACTTTAAATTTTATAAAGCATAAATATGATTCTAAAATAAAAAAAAAAATGGGGCAAGACACCCTCTCTTCCATAATCTCCTCTAACTCCGTTTTTTATTTTTATTTTTTATAAATATATTTAAATTTTTTAAAAATTTATAAAATATTCATTTTAAGTCTGAAAATTATAAATAAATAATTAATAAAATTCTTATAAAATATACTTCTTTTTGACATGTTAAAATTTAAAATATAATTCCTTTTCAATTTAACATAAATTATTTAAATATAAATTTAATTTCTAAAAATTATTATATAGTTACCAAATTATAAAAAATATATAGATATATATAATTTCACTAAATATATACTTAATTATATATATATATATATATATATATATATATATATATATATATATATACCCTAATCTAAATTAATTATTAATTTAATTAATAATTATCATGCGTTAAAATAATTTTATTATATGTTAAAATATTTTTAAAAATATAAATTAAATAAAAAAATATTACTTAAAACTAATTAATATAAATCTTAATATAAAATATATTCAGTTATTTATTCTTTTAACTATGTAAATAATGAAAAATTTTAAATTTAATTATTTAAAACTAAAATTTTATTTAATAAAAATTATTTAAAGAAAATATATCATAAATATCTTAAGAATAATTAAATTATTAATAAGTGAATAAGAAAAATATAATTAATTAAACTAATAGTTAATTTGGACTATGATGTATATATATATAACTGTGAAGTATAGTGGATTAGAAGCTTTCAAGGTTTAGGGTTATTAATCATGGCTAAAACATGGATTCTTAATCTTGATAAAATTTACTTAAAAGAAAGAAATCAATCTTAATTTGATTTGTATATTAATTAGGGATTTAAGAATTTGATATCTTATTATGAATACAATTTGAAATTAATTAAAAGCTTTTTTATTATTTTTTAATTGAGTATTAATTAAAATATTTTTTTATTTTTTATACGAGTTTGACTGCGTACTTTGCACGCATGAAACTAAAAAAAAAAAATTGGGTTAAATTGTCACTACTATAAAATTTTTAGGCTCAATTGATCTAAAAAGTTAATTTAGACCTAATTAAATGTTGAGAACAAATTTAGGGATCAAACTGAACTTTTGTCCCTTCAAAATAATTTAAAAATGTTGAGTTAGAAAAGTCACGTCAACTTTTCATTAGAAGGTCAAACAGAAGCTTGTCCAAGTACTTTAAAGTGACTGTTACTGATAGTTAGCTATTTTTAAGTAAGGTTTCTACGTTGGAGGAATATGATATACATTAGTAGATAAGTTGAAGATCATTGGTGAAATTTACCCGTGAGATTCAAACTTGAATCATTCCCTCCACAACATATGAAGTTGAGCATTCAAACCATGTAAAGTAACCAAGGAAAATGGATCTTCAAGTTCAATGAAAGCAAATATTACTAAATCTAACCAAGGTCTTGACTAGCAAATAAGTTATGCGAGGAAGAAAAAGGAAAAAGAAACTCAAATCTCAGAAGGTAATGCGTAGGCATAACAAACCTAGTGAAATGTAGATTGGGCTCTAATTATAAGAACGGAACTCTACATACCCTAACCAACAAGGAATACAAGGAAAGAAGAATAAGAAAAATCAGTATTTAGATTCAAACACAGCCAACTAGCTCTTCAACAGCTTTTGATGTAGATTTGGAGAACAACATCAGAAGCCCTTGTCACAGGATCTGTCACAAAAACCGATGGATGTTGAGCAATACAAGTATCAGAAAAGGAGGAGGAAAAAAGAAGAGCAAACACTCGCGGCTAATAAACATCCTATTTTTTAAAACATAGTAGTGAAATAAAGTACCTCTGTTATCAGCAACTTCTCTCTCAATCATGTGCCAAAAAAGTATTCCAAAAAGACAATCACACAACTGTAGCAGTCTTCTCCAGAATCCCTTTTTTTTAAATCTCAGGGGAGCCATTCATCAGATTGGCAGTCTTGGTGTCCACTGTTTCCTTGTATGCAGCCTCATGAATGCCGAGAGCAGCACGACCAGAAGGGTCAAGATTTTTTGACCATGCTGCATCCCATTCCACCGCTTTTGCAGTACTGCATGCAACACTTGGACCTCCAGGAACTGTTGACCTTGCAGCATTCTGCTCATAAATGAGAAATTAACATCTCATAAGTTGAACAAGGGAGCATGAAGAAACATATAAATACGGCAGACAGCAATCTGATAAATGAATGATGACCCACTAGATTGCAGAGAACCAAAAGGGAATAAAAGCTCAGATGTTACCGAAAAGAAAAGTATTATACCTTAGGAAAGAATTTCTCAAAGATGGTTCTGTAGTAATATGCCTCTTTTGTTGTAGGAGTATTTTCTGGGTAAATAAAGCTTGCGTTCATCAACATTGCATCTGTGACCTGTCCATTCACACCAAGTAAGTAATTGCTTGCACAGAGCAAAGGCTAAAATTAAATATATAATTAATAAACAAAAAGAAAAAAGAAAACGTAATAAGAGCATTTTCAGTTTCCTTATCTGCAAGTTTCCAACAAAATTGACTGCAAAAAAGAAAACACTCCACAAGCTCCTGGTATACATACTTGATTGTTTGCATGATCTCTCAGACCATCAATCCAGCTATACCCAACTCCATCGCTAAACTGTTCCTTCTGCCTGTACAATATGTGCTGATACCAAGTAAAAAATGAACATTAAAAAAATTCTTCCATGAAAATTATACTAGGATACTAAAAAGGCAATAGTTATAATTAGCTAAATGGTAGAAAATGTAGCCGCAGCAGCAATTTATAAACCTTTGGAAGATATGGGTTCTTCTCATCATCAAATGCATTGCGCAAGACCCACTTCTCTATCCTTCCAAGATCACGCCTGATCTGCAAGAATAAATGCAAGCAAATTTAGTACTATCATAAGAACCAACGGTAAAGAATAAGAAGAATGGCATATTTGATAGAGAATCTCAAATGTCTAATAAGAAGTATTTACTAGTATTCATGAACTAACAGCTAGGAATTATCAAAGTTCTTTGCCAATAAAATCTTTAAAAGAATTCCATTGAGATATTTCTGACTTATATGCAAATAAAACTACTAATTACCGAAGCAGAAAAATTGGAAAGTGCTGAATAGTTTCTAACATACCATTTTCCACTCAGGATCAATGCTCATTGCAATGTTGATAAACTCTTTGTCTAAAAAGGGTACGCGAGCCTCAACACCCCATGCTGAAGTCGATTTATTAGCCCTCAAGCAGTCATAAAGATGAAGCGCCTTGATCTGTTAATCATGAAAAATGCAATTGAAACTTTAAAACAATACGTCAGGGATTATTAACATATTCAGTATTAGAAATAAGTAGATCATACATACTTTTGCACTCATAATCAAGAAAAAAAGAATAGTACCTTTCGACATGTCTCTTCATGAAACTCTTCCTTGTTAGGTGCCTTGTGAAAATACAAGTAACCTCCAAAGATTTCATCTGAACCTTCCCCAGAAATAACCATTTTAACTCCTAAGGATTTGATTTTTCGTGACATAAGAAACATCGGAGTGCTGGCTCTAATAGTCGTCACATCAAATGTCTCAATATGATAAATGACTTCCTCAAGCGCATCAATTCCTTCCTGATAGAACGGTAAAAACAAGCAGTTAACATAATGCATAGAATGAATTCTTTTTTTATCTTGTTTTCCAGTTTTTTTTTAAAAAAAAAAAAAAAGCAGTCATTACCTGAACAGTAAAGTGAAGTTCATGGTGACGAGTTTGAAGATAGTCTGCTACCTCCCTTGCAGCTTTCAGATCAGGAGAGCCCTGAATAGCAGAAAAGCAAAAGAAAATGAATGGACAAAAAAAACAACTGGAATGAAAAATACAAATGGATTATATTGGGGAATGACCACATAATGTGAACATAAGGTTCTAGCAACCTTCTATCTCATACTCTCATACAAAGGTGTACAGGTAACAGCATAGATAACTTTGTATTCTAGTAACCAGGGACAAACTCAAAAATATTCTTTTCTTTTTTCATATTTTTATATAAAAAAATGATAAAAATATATGTAGATAGCCTATAAATAATTAAAATTGTCCCCCGAAATAATAAAAAGTCCATTAAAAAATTAAATGTGTCCTACAAAATATGTTTGGCCCCCCCAATAAAATAATTCTAGATTTGTCCCTGCTAGTAACTCTCTTTTCTCATACATGCCAAATATCAATGCTAGAAATTGCAAAACACTGTAATGCATCAAGGGTCATGGCTATTCGATTTCTTTTGATGTTATAGAGTCTGCAACTTGTAGAGGTGGATTATATCCATGTCTTTATCATGTGGATGGTTAAAAATTGCAGGTCCTGGTAATAGTAACAAGATACTGTACAGAAATTATCACAGTACTTACAGCCATAGGTCGCAGATATATTTGACCAACAACCTCTCACTTTACACAGCGAAAGCGAGAGAGATAGCATAACAACATACTGTAGTCTTACCTATCTTACATTCCTGGACATCTCATCCTAGACAAATATCATAAAAGCATCTTCAAATGCCAAACAATCTAAATATTTTAAGGGAAGTGTAACACAAGGCTAGCTAACATTAAAGATAATGTTTAGACCTTCAAACCGATGCAGAAGGTATGTAATTGTGATCCCCACTGGCGAGCAGCTTCTGATTCAGCCAAATGACGACAAGTCACAGCAGCAACAAGTGATGAGTCCAATCCTCCAGACAGAAGTACACCAAATGGTACATCTGTCATAAGTCTCTTAACCACAGCCTGCATGGAATTGACAGGAAGAAGAAAATATATCAAATTAGAACCTTAGAGGTAGATAAGAGAAAATCTGTCATATGGAAGACAAAATCTATGAATCTATTATATCTGTTTCAAATTATAAATAGGCCAGCTGACCAAAAACAGAAAAAAAGAGTAATCATCTTTCCTTGGAGTAAAAAAGACATTTACACATTCTTTAATCAAAAGAACCTATACCATAATAGCACAAGCTACCAAGCATCCATAAAATAAGGTTCATGGAAAACAGAAAATAGCATTAAAGACATACAAATAGATTGTGTATGTCTGCGCAGAGAGAGAGAGAGAGAATGAGACATAAAGATATCTTAAACAAGCATAAAAGTAGAGTACAGAACATGCCTTCTCAAAGGCCTCTCGTAAAACAAGGGGATCATATGGAGTTGAAGGTATTTGCTCTGAATACCATGGTGGGTTATACCATCTTCTAAGCCCTCCTGCAAGGATGTCAGACAAAAAAACAAAATATGATGGAGTTGGACATAGAAGTGCAAAAAATGTGGGGGAAACAGAAACTTTAAACTCAAGAAATGCATTATTCTAGGATAAATTCTCCCAATTATTAACTCTCCAATAGATTATTAGCCTGATATAGCAGGACTGTGCAGAATTACTCCTAAGCATTTCCCTTTTCACCTTTCATAGAAGAGGCGTGAGAGAAGGGATAGAGATTCAAAAATTTTTTTTTAGATATTTAGTTCTAATATATTTATCATACAACTGAAATATAACCAAGTTTTATTGATGTAAATTTGAACAAATAGAAAATTATAAATATTGTGAAATACAAAGGATTTTATCAAAGTCAAAATGTTCATCTTCACAAAAACCCCAGAGAGATTTAAGTGTGAAGACCGTGCTACAAGATGACACTTATGATCGACCTTAATTTAAATAAAAAATAAACTCAACATTCCCCAGTTAACATATACAAACCTTCTTTGCTTGAATATAAATGCCCAGGAGGGAAAGACATGAATCGTTCACAATCATCACTTAATGCTTTCATTTCCGAAGCAAACCATACCGATCCTAAAAAGTAAACAATAATCAAATTAGTATAGAAATATGTATAATCCTACATATCTATCAAACGGTTCTCCACTATCCAGACCACCCTAAACAAATTGTTTAATATTTTGCTACTGCTGACACAGGTAACCATATCTTTTAGAATTTCAGCTACAAAATTCCCTCCCTCACCCTCACCCTCACCCTCACCCTCATCCTTGCCCCCACCCCCTTCCCTATTGCAACCATTTCTGTAGAAGTAAATAGATTGCACACGTCTGCCCTTCAACTACTAAATAAACAGAATGATCAAGAATTCTTTAAATTTGTTCAAATGAAAGGGGGAAGGGGAAGTGGGAAAAAGAAGCTTAATTTTCATTGACAAATTTACAATCTAGTACACAATGATCCAATGGTTACAAGCAAAATATCACCATGCGAACAAAGTGGCATATTAAAAGAGAACTCATGTGTCATCAATCACCTCAATAATCTACTCGGTCCTAGGTTGAAAAAGAAAATGAATAAAATTGAGTATGTCTAATGTATAACAAAAATGAATAAAAAAATATAGATAGGTTTCTAAAAAGCAAAGTGATGGTAAAAATTCAAAATAAGAATAATAGACATTGAAACGGCCCTAATGCCTCGAGGAACATATGAACTTTGAGGTAAGTAGGATATGGTTAAAACAGAACTGAACCAAAAATTTGTAGATTTGGTTCGGTTTTACCAGTGAAATTGTTATGGTTTTGAGTCTATGATCGTGTCACTGGTCGATGAGTTATGGACTCTCCTCCCGAGAAGGTAAGCTCGCCTTTGTCTTTCTTTGCTCGACCTATATTTGCAATTTTTAAGGTAAATTGTAACATGTAATTCGTTTGAATCAAGAGGAATTCTGCTCTTATTTTTTTTTTTACTTTGAAAATTACAATAATGTTATTGATTGCTAAGGCCCCTTTAAATAGAGGATAACAAGGAGAAACCAACTCTAATTAGGAATCTAAATCCAACTAGGAAACTAATCTAGGAAGCTAATAACAATTCAACTTCTACTAATAAAAGGAAGCTGATAAATAAAGAAACAGTAATAATAATAAAGGAAAAACAATTAGGATAATTATGGCAAACAAATCCTAATTGTTTACTGTAAGATTTTGATCAGCTACTCCTCCTTTCGTTTTGCGGAAATAACTCTTGCCTAAGAAGGAATCTATAACATTTCTCCCCTCCTGGACAAAAAGCTTGTCCTCAAGCTTGAAATCAGGAAATGCCATTTTAAGGTCTAGCGCATCTTCATTTGGCCGGCCTGCCCACTGAATTAAAACTTCCCGGCGACCCCGATTCAAACGCAACCAAAGAGCTTCACTTGGAGCATGAACCACACGGCCCTCTTCTATAGGAGGTAAATCTGGAGGAGTGACTGGAAGTGTTCCCTTGAATGGTTTGAGCAAGGAAATGTGAAAGACATCATGTAGCTTGCAATCCTAAGGTAAATCCAAGCAATAAGCCATAGAACCAATGCGCTCAACACAACAAAAAAGGGCCATAAAACTTAGGAGTAAGTTTATGCAGCACGCAACCAGATAGAGATTTCTGGCGGTACGGATGAAGGTGTAGCAACACATATGACTGAAGGGGAAACTCGATGTCGCGATGACCCTTGTCATAAACCGCCAAGTCTTATCAAGCTTTTTAACTAATAGGACTGGAGATGAGAAGGGCGATATGCTGGAATGGATTATACCCTACTGTAACATTTGATCACAATGTTGTTCTATTTCATCTTTTTGGAAGTGTGGGTAACAGTAGGGCTGTACCACCACTGAAGCAATGCCGGGATGCAAGAAGATGCGATGGTTGCATGAGCGGATCGGAAGCAGCCCACTAGGTTCCTCAAACAGGTCTGCAAATTGTTGTAGTAGGACTTGCAGTATGTTGGTTGTGGAAACAGGATCTTGCATTATGTGCATATGGGGTCGGCGGTATAGCTGCTGCCCTTGTAAGGTGAGTCGTGCTCCATGTATAGTGAAACTCATAGAGAGTGCGTTGAAGTCCCATATAATGGCTCCTAAAGTTTGCAAACACTTGATTCCCAGTACTAAATCATAGCCATCTAGGGGAATGACATAAAAATCTACAGCAAATTTATTGTTGATAAGAAATGTAACATTTTGACAAATTCCTATACTCGGAACCCGTTTTCCATTCGCGATTGTCACGGAGAGTCTATTTTTATTCTGTACTTGCAGTCCTAATTTTTGAACAACTGCGACACTAAAAAAATTATGTGTACTTCCTGAGTCGACCAAACCCAAGAGCGGACAGTCATTGACAATGATTCGCAATTGCATAGTCCTATCCGGTTGATTGCTAGTAATTGCATTTAATAGGGCGGCCTCTTCTTGTGTTGTGTCTAGGTCCCCTGAACTGTCTCCTGCAATATCAATGTAAAATAACTTTTTACACTGATGTCCAGACACAAATAGGTCATCACAATTGTAGCACAACCCCTTTGCTCTTCGATCTACCATCTCTGCGCGAGTCAACCTCTTAATGAATGGAGAGGTGGCTCGACTTTCTGCATTGCCTACTAGGTTAGAGTTCTTGTCGTTTGTGTTAGTAGTAGCCCGAGGAGTGAAATAGGCGTTGTTTGCAAGGCTCCTCCTTTGTGTCGCCATTAACTGCATTTTCTTTTCGAATGTTCGAGCCAAGTTCATTGCTTGAACCAAATTTAGGGGTTGTTCAATTCCACCTCCAGTCTAATTGTGTTAATTAATCCCGCAGTAAACATGTTCACATGTTGATCTACCCTCACTGAATTTGCTCGGGCCAATAGATTCTGAAACTATTTCTGATATTCTTCAACTGCTCCTGTTTGCCTTAAGTTGATAAGATCCCCTAGAGGATTGCTCCTAATGAGTGGTCCAAAGCGTAGATGACAATACTCTTTGAAGATTCCCCATGTCATGTTTGGCTCCTCTTGCTCCATTTGATAATACTGTGACAAAATATGAAAGGACAAAATCCCTTGATTCACTTCATTCTTTAATGATAATACATGACTTGATATAGGAAATTACATGATAAGTATAAGGAAACATAGTAAACTAAGAAACTAACTGAATTTCTCAATTTAAGGAATTTTGAACAATCCTAATTACAAGAGATTATCCTAATCTATTTGACAGCCTGTATTTTTCTATTTTACAACTCAACACTCCCTCTCAAACTGAAGAATAGATGTCTTCCATTCCCAGCATGCATATAAGATCATGGAAACTTGAACTATTCAACCCCTTAGTTAGAACATCAGCCAATTGACATCCAAATGGAACATAGGACATACAAACCGATCCTCCCTCCAATTTCTCTTTAATGAAGTGTCTATCAATTTCAATATATTTTGTCCTATCATGTTGTATAGGATTATGAGCAATATTAATAGCAGATTTATTATCACTATAGAGCTTCATTGGACCTTCCAATTTAATCTCTAAGTCTTTTAAAATAATCTTCAACCACAAGAGTTCACACAACCCTTGGGCAATAGCCCTGAACTCTGATTGAGCTGATGACCTGGCTACTACATTTGTTTCTTGCTTCTCCAGGTTATAAGATTTCCTCACAAAAGAGTGCAATACCCAGTAGTTGATCTCCTATCCACAATTGAACCTGCATAGTCAGCATCAGTATAGGCTTCAAGAATTAGGTCCTGATTCTTCTTAAACAATATACCTTTTCCTAGATTTCCTTTCAAATACTGCAGCACCCTATAGACAGCTTGGAGATGTGATTCTCTTAGATCATGCATGAATTGGCTGATTACACTTACTGAGTATGCAATGTCTGGTCTAGTGTGTAGCAAGGTATATAAGTCTGCCTACCAACCTTTGGTACATTCTTTTGTCAACAGTCGGTTCTTCTTTAGCTTCTCCCACCTTGTGATTTGGATCCATTGGAGTAGTGACTGGTTTACACCCAATCATCCTAGTTTCCCCAATAGATCAGTCACATACTTCTGCTGGGATATGAAAATTCCTTGAGTAGAATATACCACTTTAATACCAAGAAAGTACCTTAAATTTCCCAATTACTTTATCTCAATCTCCTTTGCCAATTGGTTCTTCAATTCCAATTTCTCTTTTTCATCATTTCCAGTCACTATAATATCATCTACATACACTAATAAATTTGTAACTCCTGCTGGAGATTGTTTGATAAAGAGAGTATGATCTCCTTGACTTTGTTTATATCCAAACTCCTTCATCACTTTTGAGAATCTTCCAAACCATGCTCTGGGTGATTGTTTTAGTCCATAAAGAGTTTTCCTTAGTCTACAAACTTTGTTGTCTGTGCTTCGCTCAAATCCTGGTGGAATGTTCATAAATATTTCTTCATCTAACTCACCATGTAGGAATGCATTTTTAACATCATATTGTAGAAGTTGCCAACCAAAGTGAGCAGCCAATGACAAAAATATTCTAACAGTGTTCATTTTTGCTACTAGTGCAAAAGTCTCCTGATAATCTACCCCATAAGTCTGTGTATATCTTTTAATCACTAGTCTTGCTTTATATCTCTCAAGAGATTCATTAGCTTTATATTTCAGTGTAACAATCCACTTACAGTCTCTCATGTTTTTTTCTTTTGGTTTATCAACAATCTCCCATGTTTTATTCTTCTCTAAAGCTCTCATTTTTTCTCTCATTGCATCTCTCCACTCCCTTCTTGACAATGCCTCAGAAACATTGTTAAGAATAGAAATGGTGTTTAAACTCACAATGAATTTTTTATAGGTTGGTGATAGTCTTTTAAGAGAAACATAGTGAGATAATGGGTATAGTGATCTTGTAATGCACTGTCTGGTGCCTTTCCTAACAACAATGGGAAGTTCTAAATCATCTATTGAATTAGTAGGAATTTCAACAGATTGTGTGTGAAGGAAGATCATAACTTATAGTGTTTTCATGTCCAGAGTTTGAGTCAGACTCCTGGACTTGTATTAGTTTTGGAGTAACCTCTTTTCTTGAATACACCTGAGATATCTTTGGTTTTTGTTGAGGTGCAACATGTGGTACATAGGATGGCTCAGGTTCAGATATAGGGGCATGGGATGGCTGGAGTGACTTAGGTTCATCTAGCAGAAGAGGCTCAGTGGCTGGATTATGTGATGTCTCAATTTGAGTTTCAGAGACGGTTTGTTTCAGGTATTTGAGAAAGTTCCAAATTTTTTAAAGGCTCAAAAAATTGACAATGACTATCTTCAACCCTAGAAGACTCCCCCTAAAAAGAAGACTTGGAAAAGAAAAATTTATTCTCTATAAATGTTACATCAGCAGAAATATAAAATTTTCTAGATGAAGGATTATAACATTTGTAACCTTTTTTCGTGGCTGAATAACCCAAGAATATGCACTTGATAGCTCTATGATCTAATTTGTCTCTAAGTGGACTGTGAACATGGACAAAGGTTGTACATCCAAAGACCCTAGATGTGAGACCAGTTGAGCTGCGAAAATGAGGGAAAAAACTATTAAGAATCTCCATGGGGCTTTTGTTATCTAAAACTTTTGAGGGAAGTCTATTTATCATGTATGTGGCATTAAGAACTGCCTCACCCCAATAAGATTTAGGGGCATTCCCTTGAAAGAGTAGAGCTCGAGTAGAGTTAAGCAAATGTCCATTTTTCTGTTCAGCCACCCTATTTTGTTGAGGGGTATGAACACAAGATGAGTCATGAATAATCCCTTGTGATTGGAAGTATGATGACCAAGTTTTGGTTGAAATAATCCCTGGCATTATCAGTTCCAAAACTTTTTATTTGAACTCCAAATTAGTTTTGAATCATTGAGTGAAAAGTAGGTATGATACTACTGACTTCAGATTTATGTTTAAGAAGAAATAGCCAAGTAACTCTAGTGCAATCATCAATCAAGGATACAAACCAACGAGCCCCAGAGACGTTAGGTATAGTAGAGGGACCCCATATGTCACTATGGATTAAATGAAAAGGATGAGAACTTCTTTTATTGCTAAAAGGAAAAGATACACGAGTGTGTTTTGCCAATTCACAGATGTGACAATGAAACTCAGAAATTTCAAATTCATTAAACAAATCTGGAAACATGACTTTTAACACTCTAAAAAAAGGATGACCTAGGCGTAGGTGATACAACCAGATGGTGTCTTTATTTGAGGAATTGAAAAAAGATAAAGGAAAATCGCTCCTACTTGTTGGTGTTGGTTCAAGATAGTAAACAGCACTCCTTTCCTTAGCAAGTCCAATCCTCCTTCCCAAGCCTTGGTCCTGAAATACACAGTAAGACGGAGAAAAAATAGCATAACATTTAAGGTCATGAGTAAGCTTTTGAACAGAAATTAAGCTAGCTGACAGTTTAGGCACATGTAGTACATTTTTAAGGGTGAGACTAGGTGATATATGTATATTTCCAAATCCTGCAACAATAGCCAAAGATCCATTAGCTACAATAATTTTCTTATTACTTGGACAGGGTGTATAAGTGTGGAAGGGCTGAGATGTAGGAGTCATGTGATCTGTGGCACCAGAATCTATTATCCAGGAGGTAGTAGAAAATTTTTCTGAGGCATTAATAAAGAAGGAAAGTGAGGATCTACCTAAGAGAGCTAGGGAGCAAATACCTGCAGCAGGTTTTTCAAGAGATTCCAGCAGCCTCCTCATTTTTTCAATCTCTTCACTGTTGAATCCTTCTGCTCCAACTATATTATTGTCAAGAGAAAGTTATTCAACCATGCTTGTTTGAGATTTTGGTTGGTTCCCACGACTGTTCCACTCTTTACTTGGTGGTTTCCCATGTAGTTTCCAACATTTCTCCTTAGTGTGTCTTGGTTTATAACAATAAGTGCACCATAGATTGTCCTTGTTCTCCTTCCACTGGCTGTTTCTACCTGAAAATTGTTGACGCAGATTGTTCCTTCCTGTCTCCTGGTTATTGGTTTTAGGCACTAGTGCTGATCCATCCAGGTTTACTGGTTCCAGCATAACACTTCTGCGACTTTCCTCTACACGGACCAGAGAAATTGTTTCTTGCAGTGATGGAGTGTCCTCCTTACCTAGAATCTGAATTCTGACTTGATCAAATTCAGGATTTAATCCATCCAAAAACTCATAGATTCGATCTTTTTCAATGAAATTCTTCAAAGTGGTGGCATCCTCAATACATTTCATCTCAAAAACACGATAATGGTCAAGTTCCTGCCAAAGATTTTGCAACAGGTTTGCATAATCCATCACAGATTTGTCTCCTTGTTTAGTGGCAACAGCTTTGATCTTTATCTCTTACACTTGAGCAATATCACGAGCCTTTGAATATGTGCATCGAATGTAGTCCCAAATCTCCTTAGCTGTAGTAAAGAACATACATGTATCGCTAATTATGGGATCCATGGAATCCCAAAGCCAAGATATTATCATGGAGTCTTCCTCATCCCATATATCAAACTGTGGATCAGTTTTTTCAGGTCCTGTCCCAAGAAGATGATCAAGACGTCCTTTGCCCTTGAGATATGTTCGAATGAATTGAGACCATTTAAGGTAATTCTTCCCATTAAATCTTATTTGACTCTCGAATCTGAAAATCCCCAAGTTTTGCCATAGTATGGGATTCTACTGGTCTGTTTGTAGGGGTAGATATTTCGGAAGTGGACATAATGACTTTTGCAGTTGTGAATTTCAAACAAATATACAGTAATGAAGGCTGCTTAGAAGCAAAAAAATGGCCCTAGGAAAAAAACACCTTAGAGCTTTGATACCATGTGACAAAATATGAAAGGAAGAAATCCCTTGATTCACTTCAATATTGAATAATAATACTTGACTTAATATAGGAAATTACATGATAAGTATAAGGAAACATAGTAAACTAGGAAACTAACTGAATTCCTCAATTTAAGGAATTTTAAACAATCCTAATTACAAGAGATTATCCTAATCTATTTGACAGCCTGTATTTTTCTATTTTACAACTCAACAAATACCATAATTGTGCTTCTCCTAACATATGGAAGGCAGCTAACCCGACTTTGTCAGCATGAGTTGTCCATTGGTTCGCAAAGAATTTTTCACATCTATGCAACCATACAAGAGGGTCTTCTATGCCATCATAAGTGGGGAAGTCAAGCTTAGTATAGCGTGGGACCATACCTCCACCTCCATGAGAGGAGTTACCTTGCGTAGCCGGGCGGTTGTGACTATTTTGGCGTGATCCAGATGAATCTGCTGCTGCTGGTTCCCATGTCCCATCATCCACGCTGGTAGTTCTTTCTTGTTCTGGACCCTTTCCACGGCTCAGCTCCTGTAGTTGCAACGATATTTGCTGAATTGTCTTCTGCAATTCCATGAATTGCATTTGTCTTGCCTCGCTCTCTGCTTGAATTAATGATCGTGTATCATCGCCCATGGCGTTCGGCTCTGATACCAAATTATTACGGTTTTGAGTCTGTGATCGTGTCACCGGGCGACGAGTTATGGACTCTCCTCCCGAGAAGGTAAGCTCGCCTTTGTCTTTCTTTGCTCGATCTATATTTGCAATTTTTAAGGTAAACTGTAACCTGTAATTCGTTTGAGTCGAGGAATTCTGCTCTTGTTTTTTTTTTTTACTTTGAAAATTACGATAATGTTATTGATCGTTAAGGCCCCTTAAATAGAGGATAACAAGGAGAAACCAACTCTAATTAGGAATCTAAATCCAACTAGGAAACTAATCTAGGAAGCTAATAACAATTCAACTTCTACTAATAAAAGGAAGCTAATAAATAGAGAAACAGTAATAATAATAAAGGAAAAACAATTAGGATAATTATGGCAATCAAATCCTAATTGTTTACTGCAGGATTTTGATTAGCTACTCCTCTTTTCGTTTTGTAGAAATAATTCTTGCCTAAAAAGGAATCTATAACAGAAATAAACCAAAATAACTGAATTGAACCGATCAATATAACGTAAAATATAACCCTTTTGTCTATTCTAACAGAATGTCATTTAGAGGGAGCAAAAATGCTAAATTTCCATTTTTTTTTTCTCCTTCCCTTTCCTAAATTTCCTTTATTTTTCTTAGACCAACAGATCAACAAATCCAAACTCAACAATTGACCCACACAGAGACACAGACCATCACCTCTTTTTGCTCTTTTATCAATCTCTCTCTTGATCTTACTCTCAATCATTCTTGCTGCCTCCATCGTCTCACTCTACCTCTCACTTATGTTAGTCTCTTGCCTTGATCTCTCTTCTTTGAGCGATAACTGTTGTTTATCAAGCCATTAATTATAAAGGTTAGTCTTTGATATATGATTGGGTTTAATTAAAACAGAAGGCGTTTGGTTTTTATTTGTATTAGGAAAAAGCCTCTCTCTTGTATACTGTGTATAATTTGACAAAAATAATCAATGAGTTTATTAAGTGGTTGATATCATAATTTCTTCGTGTGTTTCAAAATCAGCTGACCCATAGTTTTAGCCAATGAATTCCTGATCCAATTATGGCAATTTTGTTAAGGTGTATTGGGTTTCAAATACTGTTTCAATTTCACAGTTAACCTAACCATAAAAAAGCGGAACTGAACTGATTCAGATCAGTTTTCTCATAAAGTTCTGTTGGGTTTAAATTCCTATTAAATTCAGTTCATTAATTTGTTTTTGTTTATTTTCCAACACATCGATCTAAGGCAACTAATGCACATCCCTATCAGAACTAACATAAAGAGAAAAGAAGAGTAATAAATGAATACAACCACTATATCAAAAATTCAGCAACAAGACAACCAACGAACGAAACTTTAATATCTTGTTTTATTATTCCTCATCGCATTAGATTAGGGAGAAATGATGAAAAAATGGTTGAGTTATTTCAGCTTTAAAAAGCCAAGTTGCAACGTTTATAGCACAAAATGACACATGAATTAAAGATGTTCATTCCTTTCTTAATTGAGGGTACTCCTTCATAGTAACATTATTGACTCAGTATGCTTCATTAGTAAGTTGTTCAATATAGTAAGACATACAAATATTAGAAATAAATAGATTTTCCAAATAGCTTCTTATAGTACAAATCAAAGCAAATTTTTGAATTAAATAAAGCAAGATTTTCATTCCTTTCTTGATTGAGGCCACACCTTCATATTAATATGATTGTTCTAGTATGTTGAGTTATTATGTGTCATTCAATACATAACACATAAAAATATTAATAACAATAAACAAATCTTCCAAATGGCTTCTTAAAGCACCAACCAAAGCAAATTTTAAAGCACGTATAACAAGTAAACCTCACGTACCATCAAGACCCCAACCCATATAAAGTGGGGTAATACCAATGGCATCCCGAGCTGCTATAAAACTTTTGTCACGGGTGTCAAGAAGGACAAAGGAGAACATGCCATCCAACATGTCTACAAAATTTTCTCCATATTCTTCATACTGAAAAATATGAGTGACAAAGTTAAGGGAAAAGCAAAGATTAAAAAATACGTAAAATTAATGGGGAAAAAAGAAGAGATAACATTAACATAAGCATAACCAACCTATGCAACCACTTAAAACATAAAAGAATAATTAACTACCTTGGTGATTTCCCAAGCCCTTGCACTTGTTTAATGCAGCTCATTTAAAAAGGGTTGGGAGAAAAGATAAAAGCATCAAATTGACAAGAATGACTATTTCCAACATGCAGATGATGTGACTTGGATCCATTAATGTTAGTGTGTCCTAGATTAAGGTGGTTGGTTTGACCTAGGACTGTATGAGTATACCACTGATCAAAATATACAAACTAATCTTAATCAATATGCAGATACTTACAAGATGGGCAATCACATCGCAGTCACTACCAGTTCGGAACTTGTGAGACTTTAGCTTTTCCCGCAATTGTTTATGGTTATATATCTCTCCATTGACCTGAAAAACGTGGAGATCTGCGAATCAATCTTGACACAGAATCCATAATAATTTTATCATTCAACACAATTGGAGGGTAGTACTTCATTTTTTTTTTTTTTGGTACTTTTGCTGATTTTTTTTTGAGAGGAGTATATTTTATGCTCCAATTTTTATTTCTCTTCTTTCTTTATCAACAAAAATTATTTATCTATCTAAAATAAAACAAAAAACAACAAGTATTTTGAATGAAGCTAGTAAATTCTGGCCAAGATTTATGTCAAAGGACACTTTTCAACACACTAAATTCATTGCATTAGCAGGGAATGGGCACTGAAGGATGACATCTACATAAATACATATATATACTCATAAATTTGTCTGTGCGTGTGAGCACAAAATGTAATTTCAAGTTGTGCTACAGGAAACTTGAATAATGACAATCCCAAAAACAGTGACTTAAAAATTATGGGGAATTTTAACTCACTGAAATGACAATCAATCCCGTTCAAGTCCTAACACTATTTCTGACTATACAGCTACTGCCTACTTCCATGGCACTGCACTTGCTAAGACAAATTCTCTTCAAAGGTTAAGTGTAGCATCATCCAAGAGCTTCAGGGTCAAAGGCTCAAAGACCAAAAGCATCATCCTACCATCTAATATACACGGATATTTAATCCAGCTCAAATGTTTTAGCAGAGATCCCCCAACCCGACACTATGGATAACTACATTAGCGCCCATGTCTCCATGTTTTACGATAGCTGCATTAATATTTTAACACCAAAAATATGATATTTCTATCCACAACCTTATCACCTTCATTCTCAATGTCTCAGATACAATGACAAGAATCAAATTAAGCTAACCCCAAGAATATAATATAATAAAAAAGAAAAATACCGTGACGACAACAGTCTTGTCTTCATTGTAAAGTGGTTGATCCCCTGAAGTAGGATCTACAATAGCCAATCGTTGATGAGCAAGATAACAACCCTCATGACAATGCAAGCCACTCCAATCAGGACCTCTATGCCTCAACCT
Source organism: Aleurites moluccanus (assembly GCA_948193065.1). Taxonomy (NCBI): domain Eukaryota; kingdom Viridiplantae; phylum Streptophyta; class Magnoliopsida; order Malpighiales; family Euphorbiaceae; genus Aleurites; species Aleurites moluccanus. The sequence goes on along the minus strand of CANXYC010319247.1, from coordinate 63,059 downwards.
ATAATTCCAAAATCAATACAACAGACATAAACCAATTCAATTAGATCATCTATTTTGAAACAAAGCTGATTTTCTTATTCAATTTCATGATTATGCAACATCAGTGATTTCCATGATCCAAGCAGAGCTCCAAAATATAGAAATAAATATCCAAATAAAAAATAAAAATAACGGCGATGTGAGAGTCTATAATAAGGAAATGTGGAGTTTTAAACCATAAACAAGAATTTATAGCAGCTTGAAATATTCAGAAATGGACAAAGAAAAGAGGAAAAATAAAAGAAATAAACCTTCGAGACAATTCGATGATACGGGAACGTTTTGCTTGAGAGTTGTCTATACAACCAAACACTGCGAGTATTCCACACATGGCTAGCTAGTAGGCGGCGGCGGCTCTCTCCCTCGGTGTCTGTGCCGTTCAGGGAGGAGCTGAGGAGCAGAAGAAAGCGCAAGAAATAAAGAAGACGAAGACAACGGAGGCTGCTGAACCTGAATAGAACGGCTTTATAGTGGATTCTAAACCATGGCCGTTGACTCTGACCAGTTTTTTAAAAAAGATTCCGTGCTTTTTTTGGTTTTTATTTTATTTTTTTAATTTTAAATATTTTTACTAGGGTTTCCTTCCGTAATGGAATCAGACCCATTGTATTCAAAGATTCGTGTGGCGCAGTGGGTCCGCCTGGGATCTTTGATCACTGTATGTTGCTTTGCTAAGTCAACTTATTTTCATTTCATAAGTATTACAAAGCTAATATAAAACTTCTCGAGTGATCAATATAGACCATCTAAATATATTGAGTTTGAACAAAACCTGAAAAAAAAATAATAAATCATAAAAATAATGAGTGCGACTAAATTTTGTTAGAAATTGATCGCTAAAAAAAAATTTTGATTTATAGATAGGCTGAGTTAAAAATCTTTATAAAAAATATTAGATTTTCAAATAAATTAAGAGAATATTTGATTAATTCTTAACAGCCTTTTAATGAAATTTTTTAATTGATAAGAAATTACGATTGTTTGGTAAAAATATTTTAGTTTTTTAATAATTTTTAATAGAGAAAATTTATATTAAAATCTAAATTAAAAAATATTTAATTTTAAATTATTCAAATTTTTAAATTATTCATACCACTTAATTATTAAAATATATTCAATTCTTAATTATCAAATATCATTTAAGTGAATTTTCTTTGTGAAAATTTGTTATTGATGAATCTTCCAAAAAATAAAAATCATCATACAGATAGCAAAGGAAAATATTATTATTAAAGATAAAGACACCATAAAAAGTGTAAAGAAAACTCAAAACAAATAAAAATATTAAAAAAATCCATGAAAAGAAAAGACAACACATGAAAGTATAAGAAATAATAAATGCGAGGTTGTCATAAGTAGAAACCGATAATAGGAATAACCCTAAATCTAAGACTTAGATATAGTGTAAATAAAAAAAATAAAGCAAGAGAGAAAGGAAGAAAGAGAGAAAATCCTATATCTATTATATTTATTAACTTATATTAAACATATTATCGGATTATCCTAATTATATATTTTCATAACAAATGGATAGAAGTGATAATATAGAGCAATAATTAAGAATTTTGACGTTAGTTTAAGTAATAAAAAAATTATTTTTTAAATAAAATTTAGAGTTTAAATTTTACGAATAGAAAAAATAAATATTAATAAAATTTTAATTTTTGTGAGTCACTTTCATCTCAAAATTAGATTAATCGATCGAATTTAATAAATTTTATTGGAAAATTTGACATCAATAACTCACTTGAATAAAAGATGATTAGAAATAAAAAATATCTTCTAGAAAAAACTTTGAAAGGTATTATATTGAAATCTTTATAAATTAATAGCGTTAAAATTTATAAATTTTATTAATTAAAAGATGTATTAATTAATTGAGTATTTAGTCTATAAGTTTAAATTAGAATTATAAAAAATTATTATATAAAAGAGATTATTAATTTATCGAATATTAATTCGCAGGTTTTAAGGTAGTTAAAATGAATGAAAAGAAATGGGGTATACCATTTTTATGCCACAATTTGCAAGTGTTCTAGTGATCTTATAAAATGCAGTTAGATTCAATTTACTGTTCCAATATTAACTAGCTGTTTACAATATTATATTATTTTTTCAATCATCAAATATTTTTTAAGTGAAGAGACTGTTCAAACTACTAGAATTTAAATTACATTAATTTAATTAATATTTTTAAATAAATAGTAAATTAATTAATATTTTTAAATTATATAATTATTAAATAATTTAAAATTATTAAATGTTAAATAGTGCTTTTAATTTTTAATTTAATATCAATGATTATTTTGAAATAATACTTTGTTCACAAAAATTAATGAGGAGTACTAGAAAGTATAATTACATTCTTTAATTTACGTATCTGTTATAAATATAAAATAGTTATTTTTCAGAGCAATTTCTGTTAGTATTACAATTAAAAAAGTATCAAATTTCTTCATAGGCTTTGGAGTTATTTTAATATTATTAAGATGATCATCATCTCTCTTTAATATATACATTATACATATGTACAATTCAAAAAACTATATATCATATATGTTTTGACAATTACAATGGCAATGGTTGTGTCCCATATGATAAAGAGATTTTAACTACCATGGATCAAGAAGATAATGCAATGAAGGCCTGATCGATGGTGAGCTGGTAAGTCACTGTTTATTTTATTTTATTTTAACTGAGCTTATTGCAGGTTCATGGGGCTGTATGTGTTAATGAAATTGGAGAGGATTTACTTAGAGAGAGATTGCTCAAGTTATTCAAGTAAGATATCATTATTTATTATAAATTATATTATATTATCATTCAATTGGAGCCAATTTCTATTTACTAAGAATTGCATCCATTATGAGCTCAAAACCAAAATGAAGACAACTACTACAAGATCAATTAGTCATTTCATGTCAATAATAAAGAATAATATTATTTTTCAACACGTATCCTACTAGAAATTGTTAAAATATAAATCACACATAAATTAAATATAAAATTTTGACAATTTTTCTAACATTATAGTTCATAGGATTGCCTTCAAAAACAACAAGGTTCCTCCGCTTCTAAATAAGCCAACATACAACACCAAAAAAAAGAGGCCACCTCAAACTATTGATAAACTTGCGATTGAGACTTAAGTTCATTGACAACCAATCCTCTAAACTAGAATTAAAAAAATTATGCCAATCATTAACCTCAGTCAAACTCAGCCACATACCTTTAACTCCAATGCAGTCCCTCGTAACGTGATTAGAGCTTTCACTGAAGTTATTGCAACAAGGGCAAGTATCATCTTCTATAATTTTTCTAGTTCTCCTCATGCTATTTGTATACAAGCGGTCATAGGCTAGCACCCAAAGAAAATTTCTGACCTGTTGAGGACCATTCCACTTCCAATTTTGCTTCCATATTCTCTTGTCAGTTTGTCCATCCATAACTCTGATTAGGCATGACCTCGGTTCCGGAATTACCGATTTTGGTTTCAAAATCGTCGGTTTCAGTTTTTAAAATAAGTAAACCAGAACTGAAACCTTGAAAGGTGATTTCGGTCTGGTTTAAAAACTGTCAGTTCCGAGACGATTTCGATTTTTATTTCGGTTTATATTTCGATTCTGGTTCGATACGGTTTCAATACAGTTTAGAACTGAATTTATTAAAAAAAAAAAAAAGAAGGGGGAGGGGGGGTGATTTGAACTTAATTCTCATGAATAGCCAATAGGTATGCATGCATCAAGTCCATCAAATATCAAATCAATGTTAAATACTTAGAATATATAATAAATTCATCCACGGTTTTGAATCGAACCGAACCACTGGTTTTAGTTCGGTTTGAAAATTATGAGAATCGAAATCGAACCTTAGAGTCACAGTTCGATTATGGTTTGAAAACTGTTTCGATTTAATGCGGTTTGATTTTAGTTTAATCCGATTCGATTTGATTTAGTTTTGATTTAGAACCGAACCGTGGTCATGTCTACCTCTGATCAACATTTTTAAAATGGTATCAAAATGAAAAAATAATTCGTGCACCTATACTTATTCTATTATAATTCGGACTGAAATTTTAATATATCTTTTTAATTTTTGTTATATTCCAAACAATAACAGTGCCACTATAGGATAAGGGGGACCATGGTCCCTCTATTTTTTGGAATATATATATATATAATTGAGTAATTTAATTTCGACTAATATAACGACTAACATGTAAAATATACAAGATATAATTGGACTAATTTGTTAGGTTTATAATTTTAAGTCTATGAAAATTAATGACATGATAATGATGAATATGAAATAAGATATATAAGTCCATAAAATCTCAAAAGATATTATTGCAAACCCAACAAAAATTATTTTGCCTTGAAAATAGAAATACCCAAATTTGATGTGTCTTTCATCTCTTTATCTCTCTACAGTTTAAAAAAAAGGTTACATTTTTATTCATTTTTTCATCTTTTTGTAATAAAAAAAATTATTATGTCTCTATATAATTGAGTAATTTGTTTTAAGGATTGCAATTCTTACTTAATTTGTCTTATTATTAATATATAATTTGTTATTATATGAAATTCTAAAAATAAAAAATAAATATATTCATAAATATATCATAAAATTAACTAATTAATTAAATTATTTATTTTCTTAAATTGTACTATTTTTTGTAGGTATTTTACTTTGTTTCTTTGGTCGCACGAGTTGTTATATTTAAATCATTTGGGAGCGATCTATAACTCAGGATTTATTCAATAATTTTAAAATTTTTTTATTAGTTTTTAAGTAGACAATAATTTAGATTTTAAATTTTTATTTTTTTATTCATTATTTTAAAAAAATTTATAAATGGTTGATATTTTTTTTAATAAGAATTGAAAATTCGAAACTATTAAAATTATTTCTAAAAAGTTAAGAATTCAAAAGTCAGAAAAAAAAAACTTGAAAGCTTGAAAAGAGTATATTAAATATTAACTTTGAAAATATTTAAGTTTACGACAACAAATATACATATTTTCAATAGATTAATGTGACCAAATTCAAAAAAGTTGGTCTTCTACAATAAAAAAAAATTTATTGCTCTACCCTTAATTTCGGGTTTAATTTTCTTGTTCTGTAATAGATTTTTTCAATGATTTTCGTCTGATAATGGACTTTTAAATTTATTTATTTGTCCTTGTGAGTTTTTAATTATATTAATTTAGTTTTTATCATAAATTTATAAATATAAATTAAATTGAATAATAAATTAAATATAAAATATTAAATGAATTTTTTTAATATCAATTACTAGCTTTATAATAGAATATATATGCTTAATTTTTTCCTAAATTAGTAAAATGTATATAATTTAATAGCAACGAATATATTAACTAGTTATTATTATTAAAAATGAGATGTACATTTGATTGGATTTATTAAAAAAATAATAAAAAATAAAAAGTATAAATATGTCCCACAATTATTGTAAAAATATTATATTGATATTTTTTTAAGGTGTAAATATGATAAAAAAATCATAAAAATTGAATAAAACATTTATTTTCCACTTATCTTCCTAATAATTTTTTTTATTTATTGTTTATTTTTTATAAATATATTTAAAATTTTAAAAATTAGTGCAATATTTATTTTAAATTTAAAAATTATAAATAAATAGTCAATAAAATTATTATAAAATATACTTTATTTTGACATGTTAAAACTTAAAAATTAATTATTTTTCAATTTATCATAAATTATTTAGATATAAATTTATTTTTTACAAATTTTTATTTAGTTAATAAATTATAAAAATTATTATTTCCATTTTTACTAAATATAAACTTAATTAATTATGTATATACACCTTAGTTCAAATTAATTAATAACTTAACTTAAATAACTTAAATAATTATAAATAAATAATTTTATAATTTAGTAATTAAATAATAATTTTTAAATGAATAATTTTTGATTATTTATTTATAATTTTTAAATCTAAAATAAATATTTTATAAATTTTTAAATATTTAAATATTTAAACATATTTATAAAAATAATTTAAAAAAAAATAAGTGGAGAACATGCACTCTGTTTCATTTTTATGATTTCAAAATTATATTTATGCCTTAAAAAAAATATATCAACGTAATATTTTTTCGATCTTCCAGGCATATTTGCATCTTTTTTTTTAAAAAAAAATATTTGTCTCAATTTTATTCAGTTTTTTTGCTAATACTGGAAAATAAAATATAAAATACAATTGCCATGATGCGACGTCGTATTTGGTGATGACTTTTAGTCTCTCAGGACCCACTCTGCTAAAGTAGAAAAGGAATGATTCCTTGTTGCCTGAAATAAGTTTCCTCCAATAGGCCATCACAAGTCACCACGGAGAAGAGGACCAACTGGTCTGTACTTCTAACTTCGCCAATAATGGTGGCGGCGACGACGACGACGACAAAGAAGCAAAAAGGAACCAATTCAGTTTCCGATGTAATGAACACAAGGGTTTGGTTCTATTCCATTTTACTCACTCTTCAATACGGAGCTCAGCCTCTGATCTCCAAACGCTTTACCGGGTAACTTCCCTTCATTCCAACAAATTGAACTCTCCTTTTGTTCAATCATTCTTGTTGATTGCAAAAAAAAAAAACTTGTAATGTTTGAGTATCATTACTTTTTTGTGATGGCCGATGGATTGGTTGCAAGAGAGATGTAATGTTTTGAGTGAGTTCACTGTTGCATATGTTACAATTCAATCTGATTTTTGGGCATCAGTTGGGTCTTAATTCGAATTTTGGAGATTAATACGAGGTGGTTTGGGAACTTGATTAGAATTACTCTTGTAAATGTATTTTATTTGTCTCGAGATTGATATTTTCCTATGCTGTTGAATGAAACTAAATGCGGACATGTGGAAGCTTGATTTTCGTATGGGTGCCCAATATTGCTGTTGTTATTATTATTTTAATCAAAACTATCCTTTCATTTCTCTTATCAATGGAAATGCAGAATCCTAGTGTTTCTATGTTCATTATGCTGGACAACTCTTATTAGTGCTTGACAATAAGAGTTATTTTTATGCTTGCTCGTCTCTTAAATTCTTAATCTACTGCTAAGAAATTTGCAGCTTCAGTGTTTGACTGGCCATGAGACCTAGCGCTATAGGATCTCAAGTCTCAGTTTTGAACTCGAAGCACATGTGAGGTGGATTGCAGCATTTCTGCGAAATAACTGTATTGGGGGTGGGGGCGGGCGCGGGAGAGAGAGAGATGGGGGAGGTTGTGTTCTTGATTTTATGCTCAATCGAAGCTACAGGCCATTTTCTAACCTCCTATCCAAAACCAAGTTCTGATAATTTAGTAATGAATTTTTTTTTTTTATTTCTGTTCCCTTAAAGTAAATAACAAACAATTGGTGTGCAATTTGATGAAATGGTAGTCATTAACTCATTATGGGTTTTCATGTAGACGAGAAGTTATAGTGACTACCTCTGTCTTGACCTGTGAGATAGCTAAGGTAATTGGCTTGCAGTACACATGAAATTTGTCTTCCTTGTTATTTAACAGGAATTGTTCTTTACCTGATAAATAATGGTTAACATTTACTTGTGCACCTCAGGTAATATGTGCCCTGATTCTCATGGCAAAAGATGGTAGTTTGAAGAAATTATCCAATGAGTGGACTTTGGTTGGTTCTCTCACAGCATCAGGACTTCCGGCAGCTATTTATGCACTACAAAACAGCTTGCTGCAGATATCTTACAGGAATCTTGATTCTCTCACGTTTTCAATGCTGAACCAGACAAAAATATTTTTCACTGCGCTGTTTACATATATAATATTGAGGTATGTTTTCCAATTTTTTATCAATTTTTTGTTGCTTTTGAATGGTTTTCAGCCTAAAATGATGATACTTGTTACCCAAGCAAAAAAGCAAGAAACTGATTTTTTTTTTAATGTTGTTTTTGTGCTATGGTCTACTTAACAATTGGTTCATTGGTTTCAAACTCTTATTCTAGTTCCAAAAGATTCGTGTAATTGTTGATAATCCACCATATTGTTCACAAATCAGTGGAAGAAAGGCCTGAATTTATAATTTGTTTTCCATGCAAACAACATTTAGTAGTAGCTTGGCATTCTATTTATTGATGTTATAATAATTGTTTAACAAGTTAAGGTCATCATCTATCATGAAGTTGAAGCTATAATACAGCAACCTCATTTTTGTGGATGTTTCTTAAGCATATGGCTTGTTATATTTCTAAGGGCCCTACTTTTCATTGTAATTTAACTGAGATGACATCAAGTAATAGAGGGATAAAGCATGTCAGAAATGAACTGTAAAGCTGATATGCAGCAGAAAGAAAGTGGACTTTATTTTATTGACATTTGACTGAAAAATCCTACTCCTTCTCAACACCCCCCCCAACCTCTCCTTTCTTTTTCTTTTGGTTTTAGTTTTCTCTGTCAGCAGAAAGACATTATAAAGTATTATGTGTAGATAACTTGTTAAGATAAGTTTTTGGATTTCTGTGTTATGACATAGGATGTTTTCTCGTTGTCAATTCAATAGAAAGACATTATAAAGTAGTATGTGTTGTTATCTAGTTAAGATAAGTTTTAGGATTTCTATGTCATGCAGAAGCTCCTTTTACCTAACTGACCTAGCCTGGATGTGTAGGCAGAAGCAGTCAATTCAACAGATTGGTGCTCTGTTCTTATTGATCATGGCAGCTGTTCTTCTAAGTGTTGGTGAAGGCTCTAGCAAGGGGACCAATAGCAGCAACCCTGATCTAATTTTATTTTATGGGATTGTTCCTGTCCTGGTTGCTTCTGTTCTTTCCGGCCTTGCTTCAGCTTTGTGTCAATGGGCTTCTCAGGTTTGTGAAACTTACTTCTTGTTGTTTTAAGTAACTCTTGTGAGATCCCTGCACTTCTTTTACTGTTTGCCTTTTGTTACAGGTTAAGAAGCACTCTTCATACTTGATGACTATAGAAATGTCTATTGTTGGAAGCCTGTGCTTGTTGGTCAGTACCACCAAGTCTCCAGATGGTGAAGCTATCAGACAATACGGATTCTTTCATGGTTGGACTCCATCGACTATGGTAATGATCTTACTGAATATTTTTCTTCCAGAGAAAGTCAAAGAACGCTTTTTGCAATAGCTGTTGTGTTAAAGGATCGGGTGGGATTTGTGAAGGTTTAAGATTTCTTATTTTTAAGGGGGAATAGGAAGTGTTTCAGTTTTGTGAGTCCTTGAAAGTGATTTTCAGTTGAATCAGTTATCTTGCTAAATGGAGAATCACAACTATCAATTTGTTTTGGGAAGCTAAAAAAATTACAGAAATTGATCATATAGTATCTTCTGTCTGCTTGTATCTTTTAATTGAAACACATATGCTGGATTGGAAAGCACATCCTATCTGGGCTGCTACGGTGTTAGGATGCCCAACCAAAAAGTTAATCAAATTACCTTGGTGTTGAAATTAGGCTGGGTGACACCCTCAGTTGACCTTAAATCAGTTCCTTTATGATGCCTTGCACTGTGCTGTTGTGAAGTTGTTTACGTGTTGATCCTTCCTTTTGATACATTCACATAGTTTGGTGTGTAAATATGAAGAGTGTATTTTTCCTCTGGTTTAAATACTTGTCAGGAAAAATGTCATTTCATAGTACTTGTAAAGTGCCTAATATTTTTTGTTGATGGTTGCCCAGAAATAGCATGTTGCTTTTAGTTTGTGAAAAATTATCTGCTTTGCTGGGTATTAAATAAGTCTGAAGAAGATACCTTGTATTTGAGAAATTTGTATTGGATTCACTGAGATAAAGGACAGGAGTATTTTTCAAGTGTAATAGTGTTTATGCGAAGAAGTCATTTTTTTTAATTGGTTGTTGACATGGTATAGGTGCAAGGTATTGGGTTTGAGGTGGTTTGCATTTAAAGCATCGTATTTGATGCAATGATTGCAGAGGTGTAGGACAGGAGTCTTTCAATAATTTTTTCAGTGGAATGGTGTATATGTAGAGTGGTCTTTGTTTTGAAGTTGACGTGGTATAGGTGTAGAGGATTGAAGTAACACATCTGGAACTCCTTAGGCCTCTAATGCTTTGATGTCTTGAAAATTTCCCCTACCTCAGCTAAAATAAGGCCCTTCTCTAGAGGTTTGCAGCATTTCCATGCACATTAATGGAATATGAAAATATGGGAAATTTAGCCATATGAATTATAATGGAACAGCTAAGATGATTAACAATAGTCTGTCATTGTTTCCTTTTATCAGATGAGTCATGCACTGCTTAAATTTGATGCATGGTGTTTCATTATGTGTCAGATTCCAGTTGTAGCCAATGCTCTTGGAGGAATTCTTGTTGGCCTTGTAACAAGCCATGCTGGTGGTGTTAGAAAGGTAAATCAGACGGTAAAAGTAGATAATTTTTATGGCTAACATAGATAATTACAATTATCAATATTTCCTTGCAATTGAGCTGCTACGTGGGTATGTTCCCACACTTTCACGATGGTGGCTGTTGCCAATATCAAAGTTCAAGGCTACAATTAATAACATTAAAAGATTGAAAAAAATTGAAAAAAAAAATGGTGAAGTTATGATTTTTTTTTTCATTTGTCCTAATTTTCTCTCTTTTTTTCTTAGGTCAATTTTTCTTTTTTAAGAGAGCCTAATGTTTATCAAATAAATTTGTGCAATTTAGATAAATTTTTAGATTCTACTAACACTTTTCCGTGAATTTGAGGGTGGAAGGACCATTCAGAGAAAAGTTTGTCTAATATATTAAAACAGCTTTGATCTCAATCAATTTTTCTGATGCGTGCAGGGATTTGTCATTGTTTCTGCACTGCTTGTGACAGCCATGCTGCAGTTCATTTTCGAAGGGAAACCACCTTCATTATATTGTCTGCTGGCTCTACCAGTTGTCATTAGCAGCATTTCAATTTATCAAAAGTATCCATATGGAGTAAAAACGAAGGAATCATGATCTGCAACATTCACAATGGGTACAAGGGGAATTACTAACTCATCCCAGTTGATGGAAGTTTTTATTTAGTTTTACAGGTCCCTAGTTGCAGAGAAGGAAAGTCAAAGCTCAAAGGTATTCTCTTTAGAAGTGTATTCACAACTACCATATTAGGGCACAGCAAAGAAGGCTTACTATGCTTTCACAAAATAGATGAACCGTTGCATTGCTTCCCGAAATCTCCAATTGAGTGTTGATTGCAAGGAAATGAAAGAAAATAGGATAATGATTTGATTCATGGCCCCTTTAATTGATGCACTATTATTTTATGAATGTGGAATGTAGGTACCTGAACTCTCAACTTTATTAGTAGAATCGAAGTATTTTATGTAAAAATCGAAGAATTTTGGGTCATGCCCTTGAATTGCATGCTTTGCAGTAGACATGTGAGTACAAGTACTGGTAGTAGTGGACATTGCATTTGCTAATATGATGGTTATTGCAAGAATTTGTAGCCCATTGGTGAAATTTAGTAATCAATTCACAACATACATCTAAACATATAATGAAAATACATTGATGGTCGGTTTGGAAGAAAAAATTTGAATCTTGATTTAGACTAAATCTCTTGTTTAAATTATTAAGATTAAGTGGATCTGAATTTCATTTAAATCTAAAATCTAAATTTTTAAAAATTTAATATTTTAAATATTTTTTTTATCTAAATTCAAATTAATTATTTTTATTTTTAACCTAAAATCTCTATTTTTTAAGAAAAAAAATTACATTTTAAATTTTTTACCATATCCAAACTATAATTTCTAGACTTATAAATTTCAAATTATAAATTTAAAATATGAGATTTAAAACTAAAATTTCAAATTTAAATTCATATATCCAAACATAATTTGAGTTTTTGCACCACACATAAAGTTCCTATTTTTTTTTTTAAATTTCGGATTTATATTTTTAATTAAATTAAATTATAATATATAATTTTATTTTGTTAGTAGAATAATTATTAATGTGTTTCTTATACTTAAATTAGAAAATTAGTCTCTTTTTTAATAGATAAAAAAATATTTATTTGTAATTTTTTTTTTTTTGAAAAATTATTTATGATTTTAGATCTCTTATACTATTTTATTTTATTTTTTAAATTGAAAATAACAATCACATACATATAAAAAAAATGAGTGAAAGAATTATAAAATAAAATCACATATGAAAAGAAAAAAAATATTCTTTTAGTTAGTAATATAGAGTTAAAAGAAATATTATATTTACTTTTACCATAAAAGAGGAATGAGAAAAGTGATACTTAGTTATATATGTTATAAATTTCTTTTTAAAAATTAAACCAATCAAAAAGTGTTTAAAATAAGTATTACTAACATTCATTATTGCATAAAATGAGGTCAACAATTTAAATTATCTTAAAGTTTTAAGCTCATCATACAATTTCTTAAATAAGCTAATAGAGACACTTATATTGACGTAATTATTTAGTTATTATAAATTATCTTAATTTTTTTTAACAATATATATATATATATATATATATATATATATATATATATATATATATATATATATATATATTCTTCTTTATTTCTATACTATGCAATATTACATATAGGTTTATAATTATTTTTTTTTTGCCACGATTCTAAATTATGTAATTTTTTAAGATAATTAATTTAAAATTGATAAACTAAAATATTATAATCATATATATATTTTTTTACATTTATGTAATATTGATTTTGTATATTTAAATATAAAGTATGTGAGCACATACATTCTATATATAAATTGATTCACGTAAAAACTAAAAAATATATATATAAAAGATGAAAAATAATTAAATAAAAACTTAATAATAATAATAATAATAAATAATAATTAAATTGAGTGAGCTAACTTTTAATTTTATAAAATTCATATGTAGTAAATGTTTGACAAACCTTTTAATATAGCTATTAAGTTTTTTGGTTTCTAACATCACTTGATCACCTTTTTTTTTTCTTTTTTGGAGGTAGTGCTTAACTTTTAAACTACTATTGGATATTCAAATAATTGTTTCTCTTAAAAACTCTAATTTTGATTTTTTTTTTTTTTTTAATATTTAGATGTTGGGTCACTAAATGGATTATAGACCAATTAGATCCTTATTCCTTCTTCAAGTGCTTTGCCAATTAAAAAGGATAGATATAGAACATATAGAAACAACAATAACAAATGGTTTTTTTTTTTTCAAACAAAGGGGGAAGTTGGAAAGCAAAATACGACATTATATTATACAAAAATGGTCTAAAATAAAAGTTAAAAAATTAAGCAATGATTGAGCGGTTTATATCATGAAACTTAATAGATTTATAATAAAAAAGCACACACATTGGCTCATGCAGATTTCTCAGCTTCTGCGGCTGCCTCTTCCTCTTGTAACTTCTTCAAAGATGGAGGTGGCCTCACAACAATGCTTTTCTTCCATTGCCTATCGAGCTTTCTTGATAACCTCTTGTTGATCCCCTCCTTAATCTCCCTTTCCCGTTTAACAGTAAGCATCTGTGCAATCTGTTATTGATAAAAACCCTCATTAACAGGACACAAAAACCAATGGCCACTAGCATATACAAGGTGAAGCATCCACGTCCCACAACAACCTTCACATTAAGAAGGATCAACATGTGGGTATGAATACTAAAAGTAAAGCTCAGTAGTACATGCTATACACAAGGTGAAATCTCTTTAGCACGTTCGTAGTAAAAAGGCTCAACATGTGAGTATGAATTTAATATGCTAATAAACAAAGGGATGAGTTCTTAACAGAGAACAGAAAGGACAGTAGAAAAATAGGATAGAAAGCCAAGCATGAAGTAGCAAGCAGCTCACTAGTCACTTCCCTAGGTTACAAGAAAAAGATGGCAACTAAAATATTTTGCCAGTTTGACTGTATTCCCTAGCCCAACAAGTCTGCCTAGTATCGCAAGACACATAGCAATGCATATAATCGAATCCCGTCACATTTATAAGGCATGAAATTATTCTACAGCACATTAGGCTGCTAACTTATATCACTAAGGGCATGTTTTTCGATTGATACTTGGAAGCATTGTTGTACAATTATATAGTCTATCACTACTGCGACCTCCCTCACACATTAGAACCTCATTCCAATTTGTATTCACCAATCATCACATCAATCCCATTGTTCACCATTTTGCATTGTGCAGGGTTATCACATAACTATGAGCCATCTTGTAATTTCCTCATATGCATCATTTCAGTACTCAGTAGCCTTGTTAAAACCAAAATCCCATCCACCTTAATCTTTAGTCGGTTAAGCATGCAAAGAATCATATTAAATATCACATTATGTGGCCATTTAAATTAGCTTTATGCAGACATGCCAGAAAGTACGTCTTGCTCCTAGTTCTAAAAAATGCACACCCCATCGCACTTTTGCTATTAGTCTTGCTCCTAGTTCTAAAAAAAATGCACACCCTATCGCACTTTTGCTATTATCACATTTAGGAGATCAATTTAAAAAATTTATCAAGGTGTTAGTCATAGGTTAATCCCTCTTTAATCCAACCTATGTTTTATAATTTTTGAGTTCTGACTTAAGTATCAGAGCCTGTTTTGGGTACATGCCTATGAATAGAACTTGTCAATGTATTTGAAATCATTATCTATTTGTTAAACCCCATTGTCCCCCATCCGTGTTAGAATTGTTGGACAAAAGTACTTCAAGTTAAATGACCCAAGTGACATTAAGTAAAACACTACAGTACTACACCATAAAATTGACTCAACACTATGCTCTAGATAATGTACTCAAGTACCAAATTAGTAAAAGAAAACAACAACAACAATAATAATAATATTAACAGAAAGGAAGAGAAAGAAGTTGCAAAGAGAAGGTGGGAGAAAGAAAAAACAGGATTCCAAGAAGTTCCTTATTTATTAGAATACCAATTTAACAACATAGATTTTGGCATTATTCCAAGGTCCCAACCAATATATAGATATGCTATCAAGTACAGGGCATACGATTTGGTATCTTTGACAAAAAGTAATGGAAATTGAGAACCAAAGGAATCTACAAATTCTAATCTCAACCATTTGCAAAAGATGTTTATTTCAATAAAAATTAGGAGTGAGAACACACCTAGAGAACCATGATCTTAAGTCCTAACTACTGTTGATATTATGAAACACAATAGTTTGCAAGCAGGTAGACAGTTAGCAACAGGATAAATAATAGGAGCATAAGAGAAAAAGAGGACGCTTCGCCATGGGTGCACTCATGTTTTTTATAGTGGGGCAATTGCTTCCATTCAAATGTTAAAAGCAATATATTTTTCATGTAAATTTAAAGATGATTGGAAATCTTCTTTATTGGTACCCATTGAATTAAGACGTTTTTTGGTCAATATGTTGCTATTTTCTTCTTAATGGGATTTGGCAGTGTTTATGAAACTATAAAAGGAAAAAATAGAAGTGAGATAGGAATTATAATTTTAAGACCTTATATCGATCGCGAATATAAATGCAAAAAGGGGAAACTAAGTTCTTAAATAAAAAATTTCTGTAATTTAGATTCAAAACTGGTATTTTACCAAAAGAAAGCTTATTTATTTCCTTTTTTTCATTTTTTGTTTATAAAATACTCCCCACCCCCAACCCAACCAAACCTCCCTCCTGTTTTGTAAGCTTCCCTACACATGAAAATTTCTGATTCCCCGTTCTGCTTTACATTTTAGGCATTCTAGGTTTTAAACATTATCAATATGCAGGAATGTTGATATAAAAGAAAAACTAAAATATAAAATATCTCTTCCACATTTTAATGATTCTGAGTTAAGACTTAACATGTATCAGAATTTCTCTCCAACCCCAGTGCAGAGCCTAAAATCCATCAGAGAACAGAAAAGAATAAAAAAGTAATCCAAATCCATAATTCTCATCATCGGCTATTCCAGCCATGAATCCGTTCCATTGATCATGGCGTGACTGCTCGACAACTAAACCCATAGAAACTTCCACTAAAACTCAAGCTACCAAAACATAGAGGCAATAAGATCCTAGTGCTTATGAATCCCCACCTACACAAAAATTGCAGTAAGTGTTCACAGTGCTATCCGTCCAACAAAATATATTTCAAAATATAGCACTATAAACAGTTTTACCAGTCAGCCAATGTAGCTACCCTAATTCTTCCACAAAGAAAACCATAAATTCCAACTTCCTTCCCCATCTCTCTCGATGACCACGGTTGCAACTGGCAATCTTGAAGAGTCCCCGATAAAATTAGAGTAACCAGAAACAAAATTAGAGAAACATACCCTTTTGCGCATGCGGCGAAATTCACTAGATTTAAACTCATTGCGCGCCGATTTCTGAAGCCGAAGCATAAAGAGCTCGCCTTTAAGATCAACCACCTCTTCATTAATTTGCTCAGTGGTCATGCCTCTAATTTCCTTCAATTCTTCTTCTCTCTTCGCCATCAATACTACTGATGATAAAAGTGGTTTCCCAGAAACCGACCGTGTCGTTTGGGCAGGTACTCGAATTGAAAAAGGACATGTGTGACGGATTTGAATGCCGGAGGAGCTGGATTTGGGGAATGGAGATGATAGCTTTGGAAGGAAAGTTCCTGTGGAGAGGCTCAACATCTCTGCGGCGATCTACAGTAGATAAGGCTCCCTGTTACCTTTGCTCTTGAACCATTTTTGTTGGCGTTTTTCACCTTTTTTGCCCGTCTTTATTTTCTAATTTATAGGAATACCCCTTATTTTAGATAAATTACTTTTTCAAATATTGTGGTGTTTGGAGCTCTAATTATTAAATTAAAATTTACTCAAAAATAAATTTTATAAATTGAAATTTTCATAAATTGATTCTAACTACTGAAAATTTTTAATTTGGAGGAATCTAAACATATTTTCAATTAGATATTAAAAATTTTTATTTTTTTTATTTGAAATTAAAAATTTAGTAACTTAAATGTACTTTTAAATTTAAATTAAAGTTTTAAACACTCACATTATTTAGTATTTAAAAGTTGAAAATATGAATTGTAATATAATATATGTATTGTGAATTTTTTGTTATGATTCTCACTTTTAAAAATTTGATGAATATATGGAGTTAGCAAAAAAAAATAAAAATTGTCCACAGTCTGTTTGTTAATTTTTTTTTTCCAAAGACATGTGATTATCTTTATTCTTAAACATAAATATTTAAAAAGTTTAAGGGTTAATTAAAAAAAATTAAATAAAGTTTGATAGAAATTATAATTTTTGTAAAATATTTTAATTTTGGTAAATATATACATTTTAATTTTTGACAAAATTTACTTCTCACCAAATTCTTATTAAAGCTCTAATTGATTAGGTGACATGATAACTTTTTATTAATATTATTGATATGTCAGCATTTGACTGATAATTAAAAAATAAAAAAATATCATCTCAAATCTAATTTTACATAACAAACAAAAAGGAAAAGGAAAATTATATATATAAATGAGTAACTAAACAAAATAAAAAAAATATCATTGACAAATCCAGAGCTATTAAGACCATCTTCAACCAAATAGTTAACTTTACATAATTTTAAAATTTATATCTTATCAAATAGTAATTTTATTTTCAATCATAATACCATTCTAACACTATTTTTAATACTAAAAAAAAATATTCACTTTATATTATTTTTTATCTATCTTTATATAATTTATTATAATTCTCCAATATTTTATGTATTTTACTAATTACTCATAAATTAATATGTTTTGCATATCAGTTAATAAAATTTAATTATTAATTTAGCAAAGTGATAAATTAATAAATTAAAATATAATAATTTATTAATTAAAATTATTACTTATATTTAATTTGAATGTTTATATATTTTTTATTAATATTAATATAAATATTTGATGTTTTTAATTGGTATTTACAATGTATTATTTCAAATAAACATATTCTATGTCCAAATTAAATAATTTTTTTAAAATGAGAGATTTTTTATAAAAATTTAGATAATTTTAATTTTATTGCTTGTATTTATATTTAATTTGAATGTTTATGTAATAACTAATATATATATATATATATAAATATTTGATAGTTTTGATTGAAATTTATAATTTGTATTATAATGTGGCCTTTTTATAAATAATGTTTTTGAAATGGATTTTTTTTAAATAAAAAACTAAGTAAAAAATGAACAAAAAAAGGAAATGGCATTGGTGTTTTATTATTCACACACACCAAATTCCAGTGAAACATGGCGCACGGTTAGAGAGCAAAATGAGCTTATTTTGGTGTTTTACACCATTTTAGCGCTCGGTTAGAGATGCTCTAATGAATCCCAGGCTTAGCAGAGCTCTCTATGTCCTTTCAACTGTGGCATATGTGGCCTTTGGCTTTGCATATGGAGGAGATATGGGCGAATGGGCGAACAGTTTTTTTTGTCTTTTAAGACAATTCGGTCAAGCTCAGGACATTGAGCTGGTCGGAAACATCACGATATGTCTCTGAGAAAGAGGTCGACGAGGGTCAAGGACTTTGAGGAGGTGGAGGAGGCAGAGGAAGTAGATTCCAAAAGTGATTTCAGTGTTTCAAGGATTACAGAGTGTGATTATAAGATATTTTTTCTCCGAAGAGGAGTTGGATACTCCATTAAAACAGTGGTATACTTTTTTTTTTTTTTTTTTGACATAATTAGATATTATCATCATTAATTATGACGGAGAGTTGACGATGAAATGGATGTATAAAGATCCATAAATTTATTCTTATTTATATAAAAATTTATCATTTAAAATTAAAAAAAAAAAAATTAAAAATTTTCTTACAATTCGTTGAGTAATAGCTGAAAATATTTATAATTTAATTTACGTTGCTTAATTTTATATATAAAGTATGATAATTTAAAGTTTAATTTTATCTTTGATTTGCATGTTTTATATGTTTAATTTTAAAATATTTTATAGAAATTATAATTCCAATTAAATTTTATAATTTTTTTTTTGTAACCCTAAATAAAACTAAACCTCTAAAATTTACAAATGATTTTTTACTTTTCAAATTGATAATCTTTGACTTCAAAACTAATAGCATTTGAGTAGCTTACATCATAATTTTGAAAATATAATATTAGTAACATCTAACTAAATATTCTTATGTTTACAGAGGCTGCAGGTCTATTTATAGACACATACTATGTTGTAAATCAGTTGATTTCCATAAATAATTTTTATTAAGTAAATAAATTAAAATTAAATATTAATCTAATCGAATCAATTAAAATAATTATAAAATTAAATTAATCGAACTAAAATATTAAATTTCTATTAAATTGATAATATTATGTTGTTCGATTAATTTGAAAATTTGAATATTATGAAATATTTTTTTTATATAAGGATATAAAAAAATTAAGTCATGATATGAAATAAAGAATTATAAATATCAGTTATTTTTTATGAAGAATTATTTAAAAAATAAAAATTATTTTTCTAGTTATTCTTAAATATTTATATAATAAACTTATTAATATATTTATAATAATTGAAAATATCAATATTTTTATGAAAAATTATTTATATAAGAGAACTTAATTTATTTATACAAGAAAATTAAAATATCTCAACAATTGAGTTAATAAATGGCTTTACCTAAATTCATACACTGGACTGTTTTTTCTTCTTCCAGTAATTTGCAACTTTAGGCCTTCTGTGATAAAGACTAAGCTATTTGTATTTTTCTTGATCCTTTTCTTAGATCATGGAAAAACTAAACAGTTGACAGTCTTCAAATCTTCAGCAGAGACAGTACAGAAGCATGACAACTATTGAATGTGAATTACAATATCTTTTCTATATGTTGCAGGATTTTAAACTTAACAGTTATCTGATTATTCTTCTTCACTGTGACAATCAAGCAACAATTTATATTATTGTTAATCCTGTTTTTTTATCAACACTGAAAGCATCTAGAAATTGACTATTATAGTATGAGAAATCAATTCAAGAAATG
This sequence comes from Aleurites moluccanus, assembly GCA_948193065.1. NCBI lineage: Eukaryota > Viridiplantae > Streptophyta > Magnoliopsida > Malpighiales > Euphorbiaceae > Aleurites > Aleurites moluccanus. The sequence continues at coordinate 42,999 of CANXYC010319247.1, read as the reverse complement.
CTTCATTCAACCTTTGCATGTTTCCTCCATAAATCAATTAGTAGATCTTTTTCAACAAACAATTGTGTGCAAAGTCTCATCAACTTTTGCTATTCAAGATGGGATTGGTTTTACACTAGTTTCCATCTCGGGGATATTATAAATGTTGGGAGATCATATAATTATGAAAGTGTTAATTTTAAAATTAATTATTAAAATTAAAGAGTCTAAACATATATATGCTTATGCAATATTTTATATTTAAATCATATGAGATATTTATTATTTTAATATTTCTCTCAAGTGACAACTAGGTCAAAATTATTTTTTTTATTAATTCAAGTACATTAATAAAAAAAAAAAAAGTGGTTAAATACACTTTAAAAATTTTAAATATACTCTACTTATTTTTTTTTAATGTAATAAAATTATTATAATACCCTCTAGAATATTTTTCTCAATAAAAATTTATCAACATTAAATATTTTTTTCTTAATCAAAAAGTTTGAACATTAAATTATAAAACACACTCTCTTAAAGACATTAAATACTAAAGTTTATATATATATATATATATAGCATCAAATAAAAAAATAAAATTATAACACAAATTCAAATAAAAATCTCTCAAATTAAAAAAAAAATGTAAAACAACTCAAAAATAATCTATAATACAAATTAAAAAAAAAAAAAGAGTTCTCCCTCTATATATATTTTTTTAATTTGGATTATAACTTTTTTTAAATTTAGTTTACAAAATTTTTAATTTAAGGAATTTTTTTTAATTCGTATTATAATTTTATTTTTTTTATTTTATATATATATATATAGAGAGAGAGATATTATAAACTTTTTAATTTATTTTAACGATTTTTTATAATTTATGTTATAATTTTATTTTATTATTTGATGTTATATATATATATATATATATATATATATATATTTAACTCTTATTTTTTTTTAATTTGCATTATAGATTTTTTAATTTATTTTACTTTTTTTAATTTGAAAGATTTTTTTTTTAATTTATGTTATAATTTTATTTTTTTATTTGATGTTATATATATATACATATAGAACTTTAATATTTAATGTTTTTAAGAGAGAGAGTGTATTTTACTATTTAATATTCATATTTTTTAATTAAAAAAAAATTAATGTTCATGTTATGAAAAATAAAGAAAATAAAAATAAGAATAAGAATAATAATAAAAATAAGAAGAATAATAAGAATGTAAAAGAAGTAGATTTATATTATTTTATTGGTGTATATTACAAAGTAATATGAACTCCTATTTATAGGGTTCATCTTCATCATATATTACAATATATAAACCCATCATAAATTACAACATAAATTACAATATAAATGGTGCAATAAAATTAAACTTAAATATAAAAACTTATAAGTAGTGGAATAGATGAATGGACATCCACATTTATCTATATATTTATAACACTCCCCTTGAATGTCCATCTTTATAAAGAATATGCCTTATTAAAATCTTATTAGTAAAAACTCAGTAGAAAAAAAAATAGTGAAGGAAAAAGAGTACAATATTCTCGCATTGCAAATAGTACACTGCCTCATTAAAAACCTTACCGTAAAATCCAATGGCACAAAACTTTTGGTTAAGGGAAAAGGAGTATAGTATTAAACTTTCCCTATTTGCAATGTCACTAAAAACTTTTAAGGCATCACGTTTCAATATTGTTATCCAATTTATTGAATGTTGCAGTAGGTAATACCTTAGTAAGCAAATCTGTTAGATTGTCACTTGAACGACTTTATTAAACACTAATTTCACCATTCTTTTGTAATATATTAGTGCGCTTATTGTATAAGATATGGTATTTCAGGACCAAAAATTTCTTTATTATCTTCTCTAACTGAAAAGTGTTTTTATTCACATTAAATGACCAAACAACTATTGAACTATTCAATGAATGTGTTTTATATATAAAATTATAAATGAATTTTTTGTGTATAAGTTAACTGATAAATAAAAATTTCTTTTACCAAATGTTCAATTTGTAATCGAGACATAATTTTATTTTTACAAGATTTTTCATCTCAAATTCATTTTTTAAACAATATGTTACTTTTGAAAATTCTTGAAAAATTCCAATAATATTCAAATTATCAATATATACAATAATTATGGCAAATTCATATACAAATTTGTTTATAGTATTGCTTTTATATTCTATTTTAAATAAGTATTCATTAAAGCGATTTTACCATATGAGCCTAAATTATTTTAATCCATACAAAGATCTTTATAATTTAATTGAATAAATTTCTCGAGAATTTAAATTATATTTTTCTAACATTTTAAATTTTTCAGGAATTTTCATATCATTATCAATTAAGTCATCTGGGTAAGTTGTGACTATATCCATTAGGTGCATATCAAGTCTTTCATACATTGTTATATTAATAAAATATTAAAATATTATTGCATCCACCACAGAATAGTATCTTTTCATAATTAATTTCAAGTTTTTGTGAAAAACCCTTATGCAACAAGTCTTGCTTTGTATTTTACAATTTTATTTTTCTCATTTCTTTTTCGTACAAAAATATATTTGTATCTAATAGTTTCATATCTTCTAATATTTGGACTACTGGTCTGAAAATCTTATAATTTTCAAGAAAATCAAATTCTGCTTGTATTACATCTTTCCATTTTAGCCAATCAATTCTATTTATTGAATAGATTGTAGTTCAATATCATCATTTTCATTCATAAAAATATGTTACATTATATACAAAATAGTAGCCAACAACTATTTCATTTCGGTTTTATTTTTTTTCATAACTAATATAGTTTATAAATATCTCTTAATTTTTACTAATTTCAGACCTGTATTTCTCCAGGAAGTGTATTTATGTTAATATCTGCATTTTTAATAAAATTATCTTTATTATTTATTATTTTTCTCTTTCAAGGATTTTTATCCTTATAACTAATAGCTTTTCATGCTTAAAGCGTGTTTGAGATTTATTAATATTAATAAATTGTCCTTCTGGGACAACAATATAAATTAAAATATTAACGACTGTTATATGAGATTTTGTTACTCATTTTAAATCAGCAAATGCATCTGATAATTGATTTGCTAATTTTTGCAGATAAATTAATTTATGAACTTCTTATTCATATTGTTTTGTATTTTTCAATTTTTTTTATCTTCCCCTAATGTTGGGAATATTATTTCATCAAATGACAATCTGCAAATCGAGCAGTAAATACATTACCATCAATAACTCAAAATATTTAATTATTGAGGGAGATTTATATCCAATTTATATTTATAATCTCTTTTGAGGACTCATCTTAGTGCGTTGTGGTGGAATAATTAGGATATATACTGCACATTCAAAAATTATTAGATAAGAAATATCTGACTTTTGACCAAAAACCAATTAATTGATTTGAAAAATCTCCTAATTCTTCAATAGATTCTCATATGAATTTTTAATTTTTTTTTTCATTATTTTTAAACCAAGATGACCTAACTTGTCATGCGAATTAATAAAAATATTTGGATATGTAAACTTCTGGTTTACTATAAGATTCTTTTCAATTCTACTAATTTTTGTATAATACAAATCAGAGAAAATAACATAAAATTTTTCAGTATATTTTTCTACCCAAAATAATACTTGTAATATAAAAATATTTTTTATTCATTTTATTTACTGTCTCAATAAGATATCCATTACTGTTAATATCTATAAAACTTAACACATTTATATGAGACTTTAGAGAAAATAATGCATTATATAATAAATATTGTTCCTCTTAGTAATCATATATTGGCATTTCTGGAGTTTTCAATTATTTTTTTTATTTTACCAGAAACAATTGTCTCGCCCATTTTCAAATAAGAAAAATATTTGACATTTTTAAAATTGTACGAGTTGTCGCACCATTCACAATATATATCGAAATCAATTCTTTTTTTTTTAATATTTTCAAAAACATATTTATCACATCAATGTGAGCAATATATATATTATCATAGTTAAGGTCATCATTATTAGAAACATAATTTATCTTCATATTTTCCTCTTTTTTTTGCGATATTTGATAAATATCAATAAGATATTTTATCATACGATAAATATTTGACCAATTTTTCTTTATACCATATCGATAATATTTACTTTTAAAAAAAAATTATTCACCTTTTCTATTATTATTTATGTATAATTTTATTCCACTTCTGATGGTTATAAATATTTTTATGATATTTTTTTTATTCTTATAAAAAGAATAATTATTATATGTTTACTTTTAAATTACCACATTCACTTCAACAAATGAGATAAAATCACTAAAATATATTTCATGAATTTTTCATTAACAACTTATTATTTTATTCAGTTAAGTATGTCTGCATTCACTTCAGAGAATGAGATTAAACCAAAAGACATGAAATTAATTCATAATAATTTTACAATTTTTTTTTATCAATATTGCTACTGCAGGAGCATATTCGATATATGAAAAATATTAACATATCATTTTAAGTGCTTAGCATTTTATATATTATTTTACAATATCTATACTTCATGATTATTTTCAATAAATCATATAGATTTGATTAAAATATAGAAAAATATTAATTCTAATAGCAAATATGAATATAAAACTAAATAATGTAAATAAAAGTAAATCATATATACTTTATTAAGATATTGACATAAATAAATAAGAGATGTTAAATTAAAATATTAAGAGTAAAAGAACTTACATAGAAGAGACTTGTGCTGATAACGTGTTATGAAAAATAAAAAAAATAAAAAAAAGAACAAAAATAATAATAAAAACAAGATAAAATAATAAGAATGTAAAAGAGGGAGATTTATATTATCTTATTGATGTAAATTACAAAATAATATGAACTTCTATTTATATGGTTCATCTTCATCATATATTACAATATATAAATCCGCTATGAATTACAAAATAAATGGTGTAATAAAATTAAATTTAAATATAAAAACTTATGAGTAGTGGGATAGATGAATGGACATTCTCATTTATCTATATATTTGTAACAGTTCATAAATTTTTATTAAGAAAATGATTTTAGAGAGTATTATAGTAATTTTATTGCATTTAAAAAAAAATAAAGTGTATTTAAAATTTTTAGAGTGTATTTAATCATTCCCATAAAAAAATAGAAATTATTCAATAAATACACAGCTCATAGCAATTAGTTATTTAATTAATCAATAATTTATATTTTTACAATGAAATCTCCATAAAATAATATTCAATAAATTAATAATTTTTATTTTATAATAGTTTTTACAATTTTGATTTAAATTAATAGATTAAATTAATATTTTTTAATTAATAAAATTTATGATTTTTAATAATATTAATTTATAAATATTTTATTGTATTTAGGCAATTTGAACTTTGGAGCACGTCAGCACGTGACTTGGAGTAGAGTGGCAACAGCAAATAGTAGAGCACGGTTAGTGCTTTTAATATATTTTCTTTTTAAATAATTTTAATTTTTATCTGACTATATATACATAAAGAAAAGAAAAGAATTGAGAGAGAGTTTCCTTGTTTATAATATTTTTCATTTTCTTGGTTTTACTCTGTGAGAAGGAAACAAACCCTCGCTCTCATTTTCCTGACAAAAAAAAATTCCCATTTCCCAAACAAACCCTAAAATCAATCCAAAACATTACCTAAGATAACGAACCAGAGTGAGTCCAGTACAGACGGATACAACAACGAGTTGTTGATGGAAATTGTTGAATCGCTGAGTTGAATCGGACTCGGAGAAATACAAATACAGAGATTTGAGTCAAATCAATCTATGCACTAATGGGTGCTGCAGGTTCAAAACTTGAGAAAGCTCTTGGCGACCAGTTCCCTGAAGGCGAGCGATACTTTGGTCTTGAGAATTTTGGCAACACTTGCTATTGTAACAGCGTTTTGCAGGTTTTTTTAATTAATCTCTCGATTTTGATTTTTTTTAAGTTATTAATTATCGTTTTTGTGCTAATTATATGGTTTTGTTTTATCATATCAGTTTGTGAAATGTTGACCCTTTATTGAATTGATTGATTGTTTGTAATTGGGTACTTTTACTTGGGTTAGATACTGCTTTTTGGGTATATTTAAATTGTTTGTAATGGATATGAAATTTGGGATTTAGCATTAATAAATAAAAATCAAGATTTTTTAACTTCTTGCTTTGTCTTTAATATTTGCATATAGAAAAAAAGTTTAGATAGTTTGTTGCTGTAAGTTTGAACTTGATAGGTGTGTTTAATTTAAATTTCAACCTAAAAATTATTGTAATCAGTTAATTCTGGTTTAGTATAAAATTAATTAGTGATTTGAGATTATTGTAATTTGTATGGTTACTTTGAAGTGTTCAAGCTTATAATGTGATATTAGCAATTGTACAGGTTGAATCAGATTTATAGGTTTTAGTTGGGAATCAGGTGTTTTCTATGGCCAGTTCATTGAACTCTGTGTACTTGCTGGTGCATGTATGTGCAAATTCTTTACACTTTCCTTTGAAGGATTTATTATTCTCACACTTCTCAAGATTCTATTAAAAATTCTAACGTGTTGTTAATTATCCATATTGTCAGTTTCTCAAATCAGCAACGTCTTGAAAAGTGTCTTTCAATGTTGTTTTTAAGTTGTTGAATTAGTCATTAATCCAACAAGGATTCTTGTCTACTATTCCCTTCGTCTCACAATAAAAGTCATAATTTCCTTTTTGGTATGTATCAATTTAATTATTCCATTTCTTAATCCAAACTAGATTCTATTTTAACTTGACAATAATGCCCTCATTAAAAATGTGTTGGAAAATATAAAAATTAATTAAGAAATATAGAATGTGAGAGAATTAGGAAGATGAAGAGAGATTAAAGTAATTAATGAATTAAAATAATGAATGAATTAGAAAGGTTAAAATAGATAAACAAAATTTTTCTTAATAATCGTGTATTTTGCAATTAGAATGTTCATGGTGGGACGGAGGGAGTATTTTTCAAATTGTTGCCTAATGTTACTTCATCGCAACTCACTTCTGGTTTTCCCTTTGCATTTCAGGCACTTTATTTTTGTGTACCATTTCGAGAACAATTACAAGATTACTATGCCAATAATAAAAGTATTGGGGATGCCGAAGAGAACCTCTTGACATGCTTGGCAGACTTATTTATGCAGGTAATCATTGCATGTATAAATGTTTAGATGTCTCTTTGGGTGTTAGATCGTGTGAGATTCACCATAGAATTAATTTCTTTCTTCTTATTTTTTTTAAATGCTCATAATGTTCCCCTTCAGCTTTCTATAAGTTTTTGTGCTATTTAATTCCGTTATGATGTTATATGAGCAGCAAGGATCCTTATGTTTTCTTTTAAATTTAATTTTTTTTTACTTCATTTCCTATTCCCCTTGTTTTTGCGAATGCTTTTATTTATTTATTTCATTTTTTCTTTTATTATTAGTATTATTTCCTTTCGACTATTTATGATATTCTTACTTCAAATGGCATTTTGATAAATAATTTGTTGAACTCTTTCTCAAAGATACGTTAGAGATTGATATGCTAGTATTACAAGTAATTCTTGTCAGAGCATAGAGATTAGGATGCTAGGATTTTTTCTTTAATCAATTTTAGCTGCAATTCATTGGCCCATCCTTCGTATTTGTTGTGCAGAAAAAGAGGGGGGAAAATCTAATTTTATGTGCAGGTCTGAATGTATAGTATCTTTGTCTTCTCTTAGCATTTCCCTTGTCATGTAATGCATGGGATTAAATGCTATTTTCTTTTATTTGCCTCTCTAAAGTTTTATTTCTTGCATAGCTAGCATCAGATAGCTATATAGGCTTGTTCCTCTTTTCTTAGATCTACATCCACGCAGCATTACTGTAAATGTTCTCTTAAGACATTGAGAAAGCCAATGCTAGGTGTTTGTCAATATTTCACTAGTTACATATCTTGGGTTTTACTGGCAATGGCTTTAATATTATATTTGGATGCTGCTGTTGGATTTTTTTTTTCCAAGCTAAGTGGTGTATTCTTCTCATTTAAAGCACCCTCTCAATTTTGAAGTCTTAGTTATTTGCAGTTTATATTTCTCAAAACTTTTATGAAGCTTGGTACCATTTGTTTCATTCACATGTTTTGTGCTGTGCATATATGCACTTTCTACTGACTGACTGACTGGAGAAGGGAGCAAATAAGAGTTCTGTGTCACAGAGCATATATAGTAGTTACTTGTTTACTGTTTCAGCTATGCTGCGGTAGCCAACTATGATTATTCTTATGTGTAGATAAGTTCACAGAAGAAGAAAACGGGTGTAATTGCTCCAAAGCGTTTTGTACAGAGATTGAAAAAACAAAATGAGCTTTTCCGCAGCTATATGCATCAGGTATATGTTCATTTGTAATGGTTAATGGGTTTAGGGGTCAGTTTGGCATATAAAGTTACATTACACTAATAAAACATTACAGATGAATAAGTATTTATTAGTCTGTTTCTCATGCAGGATGCTCATGAATTTTTGAATTTTTTGCTAAATGAACTTGTTGACATTCTGGAGAAGGAGGCCCAAGCGGCAAAAAGTGATCAGGAAACTTCATCCCCACCTGAAAAGACTGCAAATGGGCCAAAGCATGCTCAGGCAAATGGTGTTTCAAAGGAGCCTTTGGTGACTTGGGTGCACAAAAATTTTCAGGTGACTTTACCAATTTATATATTCTCATTTAAATTTTTTTTTTCTTGTGTAAATTATTTGCATAGTTAAATTTTTAAACACTTTAAATATACTTCATTAGCAGCATATTAGTTTCTTGCTCATCCGTTGTTATATGATGATGGTATTTTGCTTATTCCCCCAAACCACCATGCTCTTTCCTCCTCTCCTATCTTTCCTCCTGAGAGGAGAAAAATTGGAGAATGAAAGAAAAAGCAGCATCTCATGATTTCTTATTCATGCTTGGATCAGGGAATTCTTACCAATGAAACAAGGTGCCTGCAATGTGAGACAGTTACAGCAAGAGATGAAACATTTTTTGACTTGAGCCTTGATATTGAACAGAACAGTTCAATAACAAGCTGTTTGAAGAATTTTAGTTCCACAGAGACTTTAAATGCAGAGGACAAGTTTTTCTGTGACAAGTGCTGCAGGTAGGCAGTTCTTGTTCAATTTTGTTGGTTTTGCTTCTGTTTGTTGTTAATTGTTATTAATAATTTATCCGTTACATGGAATTAACCTTCTAGTGCGGCTTTCTATAGTTTGCACAATACATTCAGAGTCTTGCCTGGAATTATTTAGTCTGTGGATTCACTGGCTAGAACTCTATTTCTTGCTTTAGGGACTAATGAATGAGATTATATATATATATATATATATATATATATATATATACATGCCACTTATTATGATTGCTTCTTCAGCCTGAAAACTTTGCACTTCATTTTCCATGAAATTATGAAAAGCAAGTTACATTAAAGATACTTCAAGCATGCTGTGTGTTTCCCCCCAAAATAGTTTTCAAATAATGAATTTTTAAAGCAAATAAATGAAGGTTATGTTGCTGGAAATGATTCCTGAATGGGTTAGATTGGCATTAGAAACCGTTCACCAGTCTCTTCTCTCTCTTTGTAAATTGGAAAATCTTAAAAGGGAGAGGGTTTGAGGGTGTAGAGTATTGTACCCTAATTTCTCGCAGTCTAACAGGTATTTGGTCATTGTGCTACTAGCCTAATATCCTGATTCTCTCTGAATAATTCATTCTTAATTCTTACTTGAACCCTACTAGCCTAATATCCTGATTCTCTCTGAATAATTCATTCTTAATTCTTACTTGAACCCTTTCCACAAAGGTAAAAGTTTGTTGCAAAGATGCTTGAAAAAGAGGTAACCCTTAGGAGCAATAATAGTTTGCTTATTTGCAAATAAGGTGCACAAAGGGGACTGATATTTGACAGCATACCTAATGTCAATATTAGAATGAAGCAGTTTATTTGCCCAATGTTTATCTAATTGCTTTTTTCAAGATTTTTAATGTTAACATGAAGAAGTCGAACAAACTGTGTTTATTGCATTTGATTCTGGTATTTTATATAGTTGGGAATTATTTCAACTAACACAAAGCCCAAGCATCTGATTGAGGGATCAGTTAGCATTTGCTAAGAATGTCAGTAAAATATTAGAAGTCCTGTCAAGGAGGAGATTATTAGTGGTATTGGGCCTGGTGCTACTGAGTACACACCAAAGTACCTTCCACTTTTTCATCTACCTTTTTCGTCTGTGGAAGGTCTGGGGACATGGATTACAACCTAGATAGGTGTAAGATGACTAACAGAGTCTGTTAGTAGTCTGCTCTGCTGTGTACCTTTTGTACACGCAACAAATGTAGATATCCCTTCCCTTCAAATATACATTAGAAAAAATAACGGTGCCATTTCAGTAGAATGGACAATGTTATTGTGCTCTAGATGGCCCTTGTTTATTTGTGGAATGTGATTTTATATATTCTTGAAAGTTTGGATGATTGTCTGAACTTGCAATTATCAATTGCAATGGTTGTGGTATTTCTGATATGTTAGACAAATGACCAAACTGGCAATGTTCAATTAGTTAATGATAAATCTTTTTGTTTCACTTGCAGTTTGCAAGAAGCCCAGAAGAGGATGAAGATAAAGAAACCCCCTCACATCTTGGTCATCCATCTAAAGAGATTCAAATACATTGAGCAGCTGGGTCGTTACAAGAAGCTATCTTTTCGAGTTGTCTTCCCACTTGAGTTGAAGTTGAGCAACACTATGGAAGATGCAGATATTGAATACTCATTATTTGCAGTAGTTGTTCATGTGGGAAGTGGTCCCAATCATGGACACTATGTCAGTCTTGTGAAAAGCCATAATCACTGGCTATTTTTTGATGACGAAAATGTGGAGATGATTGATGAGTCTGCTGTGCAAACATTTTTTGGGTCAGCTCAGGAATATTCAAGTAATACGGATCATGGGTACATCTTGTTTTATGAGAGCCTTGGTGCTAGTAGCAAAAGTTGAGAAGAGTTGGTTTTACAAGTAGGTATTTTAAATTTTTAATCATTTGGACTGGAATCATCTTTTCCGTAACTTTTCTGTTATTATTGTTTTTCTTTTCCCCTTGTCATTCCACCAGTGGGAAGATCTTTCAGATCTCGACGTTTCAGATAATGATATGGGTTGTGAAAAATGTATACTTTGTTTCCATGTACAGTGGATGGTGGAAGCACGCCATACTTTTTTTTTTTTCTCAGAATAAGAAGAAAGAAGATCAGTGTATATGGTGTGAGGAAATTTCACAGAGATGCTATGTATTCTTCATGGTTAAGAACGTTTAATCAAACATTAGAAATGGATCCAATTGGAATTAGTCGGAGCTGTGTTCGTTTTTTATGGACTCTTGTGGATCATTTTGCAGATCTTTTTGAGAAATGAGTCTGTTCGCCCTCAATATTTTGATATGTATGGGATGGTAAATGTGCATTTTTGCTAGTTCTGCAAAGCAGGCACTTGCATTTCCATTTCATAGCTTGTAATTCATCTAACTATTAATTTTGTGTATGATTGCTAACTAGGGTTCCTGGATTTTGCCACATTTACCAAAAGCCAAGGCAAAATAAGGGTAAACTACGCAAGTGGCTTCAAATCCTTGATAACCCAAGATAATCATACATTATATATGTTTTTTCTTTCAGAGTAGCAAAAGTTATAAATTATTAGATAATCAAATGATTTTTTATTTTTATTTTTATTTTTTGTAGATGTTTGATAAAATTATTATTAGCTAGTATTATGTTCAATAATCATTAAGTATAAATATTAATATTTATTTTTTTATTTAAATATTATTTTTAAAAGATAATTTAATTTTTTTTATTTAAAAAAGCATAATTTTTTTTTAAAAAAATTTCAAATTAAAATTTTTATATTACCTAACAGCTACAAAATAACTAATTGTTGTTAATTAAAATAAAACGCTATAATATAATTGTTAAAAATAAAAAAATTAATAGCTGCATAAAATTTTTTTATGGAACACTCATTTACATTTAACGATAAATAAAAAAGAAAAATTATATGCGGAATAGCCCAAACATTATCCGTTTTCTAAATCGAAAGAAAAATAACATTTTCCAATATACACCAAACATTAAAAAAAAAGTGCTAATTTAATTTTAATATTGCACCCATAGAATAAAAAAATAATTTTCTCCAAATGATTTTCAGAAGCAAACTATTTTTTCATGAAATACCAAGCGTAAAATAACAAGTACTTGATCTGTACAATGGTACAAGATTATGAAGATCAAGATGTCAGAAAGGCTCAATGCCCAAGTCCACAGAATGATACATTGAAGCTGTTTCAGCAATATATTTTCATTCTTTTTATTTATTCTTTACCATGATCCTATGGCACATTTATCTTGGCAGGGGGAAGTAAATATAACTTCAAGTGCTTCCATTGATGTAGCTATTTAAGAGTAATAATCATAATCCAATAGGGACATTTACAAATGAATTTTAGTACAGCCAAAGTGAATAATAATGAACCAGAGATTTGGCTCAAGAAGCTGTAGGCATGAAAGCGTCAACATCCAATAGTGCTTCAAGATCAATCAGGTCATCAAGCTCGGCTGCTGCTTCAGAATTGTTCATGCGGTTGTGAACAATCTGCAAAAACAATTGAAGTGAATTTATAAATCATGAATTGTGAAATCATTCAGATTGATGTAGTATATCAAACAAATTTATAAACAAAGCAATCATTTAACGTATAAATGAAAAACAAAAAGATAAATTTATAAATCATGAAGTTGACAAGATAATGTAGCGTATCAAACAAATTTATAAGCCAAGCAATCATTTAAATTTATTTGGGTTGTCGTTTGATTATACCAACAATATGTTTCTCATGTCAAAATAGGAAATTGAGCAGCTAGATCTCAAACTCCTTTGCACAAGTAATCAAACTTATTCCCAGTCTAAAATCAAGATGCTCATCAGTCATCATTTGATGCAAGCAGTTACAAATGATGTTCCATCTAGGAAAAATTTCGAAGTAACTAACTCCAAGTTCACAGATTTATGCACCAATCTCTCTAATTTGCATTTCTGTAATTCATTTGGATTTTAAATGCGCGTCAAAGAAAGAAAAAAAAAATAGTATTAATGAACAAAAAACACAATTCAGCAAACAATCACAAAGAAGAGTTTACAGTGAGTTTACTAAGAAAAAAAAATACTCAGAATACATATCTATGACAAAAAACATCCATCCGGGGAAGAAAATGTAACATCTCAATTACCTTAGTCTCTTGGATCTCAGTGACCACATTTAACAGCCTGCGATATTGATCTCTTGCCTCTGGATACTGGTGCATTGATTTCACCCTTGCAAGTGCTATTTGTGATCTTGCTTCTGTTTGCTTTCTGCCTTCTTTAAAGAAATCATAATCATCCTCCTTTGAGGGTGTATCTTGTTTGCTGGGTCCCTCAATAAGTGCTTCTGATTTGAATCCACGCAAACCACTTCCTTTCCTTCTCCATCGCAAGATGACTTTCTCCACAATTCCTACAGACCATATTATCTTTCTGTAGTTTTTCCTGACCTGGTGGCCCCTTACATGGGCCTTTCACAAAAAGGTAAAGGTTAGAATTCAAGCACTTGTTGGAGAAAGTTAAGTAAACAGATGTTTTAAAGAAAAAACACTAAGATACATGAGCAGTAGCAATAAAGGTATGCACCTGAATTTTAACAATTCGCTGGCGGATAATCAAAAATTCTTTTCTCCCCTTCCAACTGCGGAACTTGTTTTGAATCCTTATAGCAGCAGCATGCACTGGCTCATCATGTTGTCCCGGCTTGTGAGCCTTAACCTCAATAAGTGAAAGAGCACGCTCATGTGACATACTAAATTTATCATCACCAAAGTCTTTCAACTGCTTCTTTTGGAAGGACTGTACCCTGAAGACTTGGTGAATACGAGCAGCAGCTTGAGTAGCATTACAGACAGCAGCTAACGAGTCCTTTAGGGACAGCCCATATGGTAAGTCCACACTACAGATTGCAGATGCATTATGCTCAGGAACTTTCTGCACAGCTTTTGGCCCAGAAATTCCTGCACCATCACTATCCTGCTTATCCAGATTAAGAGAAGAAAGTTGGGCACTCAAAGCAGATTCTGCAAGGTAACCAGCAATTCCTTTGTGTCCATTAGCAGAGGCTAGGTCAGCAGGTGTTCTGCCGGTAGGATATTTAGGAGTTGGATCTGTTAATGCCCCAGGAGCTGCACCAAGAAGGACAAGGGACACAACTGTGCGCTCTCTGATATTCAAGCCAAAAATAAAAAGAACAAGAAATGTACAAGTTGAATAAGTAATTGTAAAAGGTAATCAAAGAGAAATTCTGAGGACTAAGACATTCCTAATGAAGTTTAGTCCCCAGAAGTAAAGTTAGAACTTGATGCTCCTAACACATACACAAACTCACTCAAATATATTTTTTCTTTCCCCACTATGACACTGTAAACCAGATTACAAACTTCAATTTTCTCTCAGCATATAGCATGTCTTTTTTGACATGGTTTTATTGTGATGTCCTGGTATCATGAAAAAGTAAAATCCTCCTCGTCTCCAATAAGGTTTGCCTAAACAAATTTTGAGCGGCTTTTTGCTTTCTTATGGGTTTAGCTTGCTTCCTCTTTCCATTCATCAAATACTTCTTATGCTAGTAAATTACAAACTCAATCCGAACACCCACCTGCAATATGAAGTATGCTGTGCAGCGAATGTGATCTAAGCCAGAAAGGAAAGGATCCTAAAAACAATTTCATTTTGCTCACCTCCCACAGGAAGCTGCCCAGTGAAGTGCAGTCCATCCATTCACATCTCGGAAATTGACATTTACACCTGCAACTATTGTGGGTTCAAGGGCCCAGTCATAACCAAGAGCAGCTGCAAAATGTAGCACTCCCTGACCACCATCATCCAATACACTAGGGCCTTTTCCACCTTCAGCTGCCTTCTGCAAGAGCCAGACATACAACCTGTCTTTGAGTAGCTTTTGAAGAAGTTCCTCCTTTACCTTCTCTGAGGAAAATCCTGCTTCCAAAGTAAGCTTTAATATTTGATCCCATTCATTGTTATCCTCTTTCAGAAATGAACGGAGTTTATTGCTCAATTGGGAATTTTCATCTGTATTGTTGGTGTGCTTTGGAAAGGGGACAGAGCTCAGAGACAAAAATTTTCCAAATCGCAGGTAAAGATCTACACTAGTGCTGCAGTTATAATTATCACTAATATTCACATCTTGGCTATGGCTGATTCGGTATTCAAATTCACGCACCTCACTACATGGTACCCTATTTCTATTTGACCGGGTAATGTAGAAAGGAACCGTGCCAGCCTTGTTTAAAGGAGCCTGGCAACGGAGAACACCATCAGCTAAAACCTCTGCTCGAACTTCAACTTCCCCAAACATACATGACCATTTACAAGTTTCTGCTTCTCGACTCTTGAAGAATCTTCCCGTGATCAGAACCTGCATAAATTGTAGAATGAATGGGAAAAGAAAATTATCATATGAGAATTGGAGAATTATATATCAATATCAGCAAGATATTACATCTTAGTTTATCCCCCAGTCATCCTGTGTATGGGAAAGCTAATGTCCAGCCTGTGGGCAAACTAAGTTGAAGAGTACCTTAATCTTTGAGCCTACATATGCCCAGTTGGGCGAAAAATCAATGATGCTGAACAGTCGTTGATAGCAGAGGGAAGGACCCAGCACATAAGTATCCACATGAACTTGAGAAGGAATTTTGGGATCATCAATCCCATTTTCGCTTTCAACTGTATCCCAGTAGGCTCCAGAACTGGACTGCATGTGTGAATCGTCTACATCTCCAAGTTCCTTACTCACCCATCGACTGAAACTATCAAGTTTCTTTAGACCTTCTTCGGATAGAGAACGATCTAATAAATGATGCTTCACGGAAGATTTCCCCTCTAGGGTCACACTGTTCTCTGTATTTGAGTGCTGTATCTGAACATCATTCTGTACAGGATGATTACTTCCCTGTGGTTGGAAAAGCTCGAGTTTGTTAATTAAATCACCACTAACAAGTTCTTGCTCATGAAAGATAGCAGAGAGATCGCATGTTGATTCTGAATGCAACTTCTGATCCATGGCCCACTTTGAGAGATGTGAAGAAGAACCTTCAAAAGTCTATTTACAAGGTAAGTTGAAGCCAGAATAAAAATGAATAAACTGCAAGAGGAAAATGTAATGGATTCTATCAGGTAGTATATGATGCTTAAATTGAAATGTAATGGATAATCCAGCAATTCAAAAAATGAATGCAGCTAGAGCAGGCACCCAGATAATTCATATATTCCAGAATCAACACATGATGTGATGTTTTATATAAAAAAACAAATAAAAGACTAAAAACCATCATAGAGGTAGGACTTCTAAAATAGAACTTGCCAATTTCACTCATGAATTGTATCAAGAGAAAAATATAATGTAAACAAGTTGTAGTGCATAATAACATCACCCTATACCTGCAATTCTTTCTGAACTGGTAAATGATTCCAAAACTCCGGTCTTCTACCAAAGTCATGGGTAAAATGCTCTCTCAGTATTTCATCTTCTTGTTTAGGAAGGATTTTTGTAGAGTCAGCTTGTGGCGCAGATTGAATTCCAGAAGTACAATTTTCTAAGACATCCTCCCATGTGGGCAGGTCAAAATGTTTCTGGGGTTGATATGCTAACTCAGCACCATGAGTGTCTTCAGCTTTAGCCACTTGGGCAAGTGAGAAAAAATCCCTCCCAGGTATGGCTGACAGCTTCCCTTGATAATTAGCTATTGAGAGTTTAACAGTAAAACATTATTATGCAAGTTGTTACCTTTCTTAATGAAGCAAACGAAAACTACTGCATCGACACATTATATCAAATAGCCTGCACATAAGAATAACATGATGTAAAGGAGCATGTTTACTTGAAAATGACAAAGGATCACGACGATCAGGCAGGCCAGCATCAATCTTCTCTGTTGATGGCTGCTGTACCTCAAGAAAAGAGTGAAACCCAGAACTTGCTTGTTGATTATACACTGCATCAGTTATCATATTGACTTGTAAAAATATGAGGGAAAAAAGTCACTCATATGCCTATTGGTGAATTCAATAGACTGGAGGTCATTTTGGGAATGCCCATTGTCGAAGTTACCAAATAGTCAAGCCTCCAATCCCTAAAACTTACTGTATAATGTACTTTATTTATTGGGTTACAGGTAGGCATTTTACTAGAGGTTTCAATCATATCAACTACCCTAGTGATGCTACAAAAAAATCACAAGCAATTTTCTATATTAGAATCTGATACACAAAATGTATATAAACGCACCTGATTCGGCATCCTCATACTCTGATGCTTGAGCACTATTCATGCTCATTGTATCTGTAGTTTGCGCAGGCGTCTGGTAGCTATCATGATGAAAATTGGAAGAAACTGAAGTGTCCATCTCAGAATGGGGTACACTGTCTTCAATTTCTTGGGGATGTGGAAAAGCATTTTCATACTCTTTATTGCGGTTAAAATTTGCCTTGTTGCCCTGTTGAAATATAAAATCCAAAGCAGTTCAAAATCAACATTGAAGATATTTAACCTAAATAAATAATCATTGTATCTAAGTTATAAGAAAATGGATCAAGGATCACACAAATTCTAAACTTTGTCAACAATTTTCAATTCCATTCAATTTTTTTTTTTAATTCTATTCCTATCATGTATGAAATTGATATCAATTTGCTTGCAGACTGGCTGGGATTATTACTAATAAGTGGAACCCTGATGATCCCTTAAAATCTACCAATAGAGCTCTCAAAGATTACAACTTCCCAGAATAGCATTGCCTGGTGATTGGTGAGATTGAGAGCATCACGTGGGCCTCATTCATTAGTTATAAGTCCTAATAACTAATCTCTATATGTCAGCATGATTGTTCAGCCTATGTCAGTATACATACACACTTATGAGATGATTCTCGGTCTCATCCCCATGGATACAAATGATATCCATTCTATAAGTATATGGTTTAAATTAATAAAATTAAAAGAACTGGATAGAATTGAAAACTGTCATAAAGTATAGCATCACTAACCCTAGGAAAACTGAAAGGCTATGGTTTGGGAAAGCATTCTTGTAATCTTGTTTTAACCAATAGATCATTGATGGCACAAAGAGAACCATTCTAAGCTACCGGCCACTAAGAAAACCAGTGATGAGAAAAATGATTGCACCCTATTAAAGACGTAATCAAGAGTTCCAGAAATTACTCGGGCTAACCCTGTGTATGTTGACTCTTTTCAAGAATCCAACAATAGTTTAAGTTTTAATAAACAACAGATACAATCTTCTGAAAAGTACTGAGGTATAAATATTGGCAACCACTCCATTAAAAACTTAACACCACATTGAGCATCTTTCTTTCCCAATCCTTCTTTAAGCCTAAACACAGATCTAAACATATTCATGCAATGGGAAATTGGGCATAAGGCTACATTTAATATTTAGATCCTGTCTAGCAAAAATAATATGCATCTCCCTCCATTTATTGCACCAACTGTGCATGAAAACCTTTTTTGTTGTTCCTACCCTACTAACTACTAAATGAATCAAGCTCTAATTTACTTTCTGCCCATGGATTGTTACTTTTCCCAAACCTGCTTGAAAAGCCTAAACATTAGTTTTTGTACCACAAGAATATGATAATTGCTTGTTAAAATTGTTCTTGGTTAAATTGTTTGATATTACAAACTCATAGAGAGTGTTAGTTTATGCGGACACTGACTAATTTAAGGTAATCACATCATTCTCACCAAAAGTATTAAGGGACAGCACCCATGATGCATTCTTCCTATTTGGATATAGCAAGATTTTTATTTTTGATCACATTTCTTTATTGCTAATACTCTTCTTTTATGAACATTTTTAATATTTAGGTTCCTAGTACATATGCAAGGCACCCCTTTGGTTCCTTATAATTAATTAATTTATTTATTTGCTTAAAGACAAGGAACCATTTGGAATTTAGACCAGATAACTAATTAAAAAAAAAATTGGAAGGTATAATGTAACCTTTACTTCCCGGTAGTGGACAAGGACTATGTGAGAAAGTTCCCTGCATCATAGGCAACTACGTAAGAAACAAAAGACAAGTGAACAAGTACTGAGTGAAAAGTTCCTTGCATTATAGACAACTATGCAAGAAACAGAAGATAACAAGATTCAACGGTCAAATCTAAAAGAAAGAAACCAGCAATTATTTGACCAAAGTTTAACATAATTCTTAACCATAACATACCATCTGTAAACAGTATAGAAGCAATTTCCAAAACTCATAAATCACAATGTTGTTTTTTCAACACTTACCAGGCAAAAGAAAACGTTAGGAGCAGCAAAGAAACAATTGTGTAAGTATGTGCTAGAGAGAGTTGGTTTAAGCATAAAAGAAAGACAAACTCGGAACCTTCAACCATAAGTAAATAAAGAGGGAACTTTTATCCTAACATGCCAAAGCTCCAAGTTCTTCAAAAAGTTCAGGATGCATTTGCTTTTCCCACTCCCAAACAAAAGAGATGGATCATGTTAAACAATTTCTTTTAGGACAGCAAATTACATGAAAGAGAAAATAATAAAGCCTAAGTATTTGTCACTCTCATCAATCAAGCCACCAGTACCCAAAACTCAAGTGTTAAACAATCCCAAAATCATAGCTAAAGTGATAAGCAATCTCCAAATATATTCATTGCCTTTTAGCTTCTCCCTCGGTACACTGCAATGATACAACACTCATGCTTAATTCTAAGTTTTATTCTTGTTGTTTAGAAAATTTCCAAAACCATGCACATTAACAACCATAAATAATTTTAAAATTGATACTAAACATTCAGTGTATAATCTACCAATAAACACATGTCAATAAACCCCAAGTTAATGAGATCAATTTATAATTCTTTATTCCTACCAAAGAAACATGGCACTAGAAATTGTGATCTATAAATTTTTGCAAAATTCACAAGCACACACAATAATGCAATTATAAAAGAAAGCATTAGTAAAGATTAACAGACTCACTCTTCAAGCATCCAGTAACTGCGTCTCTGAAAATTTTCATTTTCTTCTCCATGGGCATAGTAGCAATGCAACACATCAATGCTTCCACACTGAAAGAATATACATTTGTCCAGTTACATATGACTGAATTGGAAGAAAAAAAAAAAAATTATAGTTTCAACAAAAACAACTAGCAGGTAAAGTTAATGGTCAAAGATGCTTGATTCAAATTTTTGTAATTAAAAATCTAATTATGATTGCTTAAGCTTGCCTTGAGCCTCTCATGAGCTTCTTTTACTGTTTTCCCATCTTTTTTCTTCCTCCAGTTATGGCCATCTTTTCTAAAGTATCTCAGCACCTTGCGGTCGAAAAGGAAAAGAGAACCACCTGAAAATGAAAAACAAAACATAACAAAAGAAGTTCATTAACAGCAAAATTATCAGCAAAACCAACACAGTAGTAGTAATAAAAATGACTTACTGGAAGGCATATGTGGAGGTTCAGGAGCAATACGAAATTGATTATAATTACAAAGAATTTCACAAATTTCAGCAGGTCGTAGCCATCTATGTTGTGCTTCTACAAGTATTTGTTGAATATCTGCATCATCATATGAAAAATACACTTTTTTCTTCAGTATATATAAAACTCACAAAATGAATTGCAATTGCTAGATCAAAGAACTACTTCAGTACCAAATATAAGAGAAGAGAAGTTAGGGCACTGATACAGCAAATGAAAGCCTCTTCGCCGAAAATTCAAAATAGAGAATATCAAAACAGTCATAGACAAATGAATTACCAAGCTGGTTACCCAAAGGGTATCGCATAGCCTCTGCCGCCATAAACTTCTTCTCCTCCCTCCTGTGTGCGTGATTTTGAGATATATTGCAGTACTTTTCGAATTGGGGGACAAAGAAAAAGTTGAGAGAGACTTGCCAGAGTGAGAGTTTACACTCCAGACAAGTGACAATAGAAAAATGAGTAAATTTTGACTTGAGCTCCGGGATTAAATAGTGGTACATTTCCTTATCTAACTCGTGCGTAAAATAAATCAGCACCGTTGAAAATTTGGGGATACGTAATAATATTAATCAGTATATACTTACCTTAAATATAGGGATTTAACTTATAAATTATATAAATCAGCAATAATATATTTCAATTAATGTTATTTTTTATGTTTTTTTTTATCCAATAAAAAATATCAATATATATTTTTTTTATATATTCTTCTCGTATTGGATAAATATATATGTCTAGTATATATATAAACACAATGCATCTCTAGACTTCTATATTTAATAAAATTTTATTTTAATAAGATTCAACTCATTATTAAGAAATCAAGACTAATTATAAGATTTTATTTTAATGAGACTCAACTCATTATTAAGAGATTAAGACCAATTATTGACCTATCCATAAATTCAAGCAATTGTATTTGATGAATCAAATTAAAACTCCAACCTTAGTTGAAATCTATTTAACCGTAAAAGAGACAAATTGATTAAGAAAAATTTATAAAAATGTCATTATGTATAATATTTTTTATAAAAATAACCTCTATTTCATATTAATATAATTCTAAACTCTACTTGATAAATTTACCTTGAAATTATGTTATGAAAGGTTTCCTTTATTTTCCGCCATTATTACATTAACTTTCGCTACTTACCAAACATTTTTTTCTTAAGGAAAAACTTAAAACAATCATTAATTAACCATAATTGAATTATTAATCAACTTACAAATTTGAAAGTGGAGATTACAATGAAAAGTCGAGCATTGCCTTGCTTGATTTAATGAAATTATTTCTTTATATTATGGATTTCTTTGTTTATTATTCTTCCAACTATCCCATCATTCTCAATTTTTTCTCTTATCCAAGTATTTTCTTCTTTTCCTTCTCATTCTCGTCATCACTTATTATATATATTTCTAGATCTCGTCGCGTCGAGCTTATTGTTCCTATCACCTAATTATTCTTACTAATGTTTTTTTTTTTTTAAGTTTTCCATATATGTCTATATATTTCGATTAGACATGAACTGAGTAGAATAACTTTCGAACACATTTCGACCAATTATCGACCTACTTTAGACATATATTTCGAACTCATTTCGACATCAATTTAAGGGGTAACATAATACAAAGTCAATATGAAATCTTTTTCAACTCATTTCGATTACACATAACAATTTTCGGTTTGTTTTCATCCATTTCGACAATGTTTCGACTTAGTTTCAAAGGATGTCGAAACTAAATCGAAGTATGTCAAAATTAAATCAAAGTAAGTCAAATACTCTTCTTTTTATTTTTTATGATACTAGTGATTGTTTATTTTTATCATTCTTTTATTTTAGGGTTATTTGATGGATAGGGTTAATAATAATTAATGCAAGCAATGGTTTCCAAAACTTAATGGTCATGTTATCTGAACCATCATATTTTGAAAACTCTTAAAAAGTGATGAATATTAATGTAAGCGACGGTTTCCAATGTTGTTTGGAGGTTATAAATATGACTCCTCATTCCCAATTTACTCCAACCCTTTAATCCTCAACAAATTAAATTTATATTTGCCCATAGCTTTTGACATTACAAATCATTCTCATCTTTTGCTCATGGCGACTATTCACAGTTAACTTACCTCTGCATGTACCCGATCACAATCAATTTACCTCTGCATGCACCTAATCATCAATGAATAATATGGGAAGAAAGAAATATATTGTTTTCTTCTTCTTGTTCATCTTTACTTCATTATTGATCATGATAGTTTTGTTTTTTTTTTTTTTTAAATGTATTCAGTTTTCCTTAGAAAAGTTATCATCTTTTAGTACTGTAGTTTGTCATATCATATAATCTATGTATTTGTTTTATAATAATAAATTTTCAATTAATTTCGACTTTTTACCAATTCAATTTCAACTAAGTTTTGATTTAATTATGTGTTAGTTTAAAATTTAACAAATCAGAATTAATTTTGGATAATATGAATTTTGGTTAATATATTAGTTTTGACTAATTAATGGTTAATATGAGGACTTGCAAAAATCCAATCCCTTTGAATTGGTTATAAGTTTTGTGAAGTATATATATATGACTTTTTAAAATTATATATTTCTGCATGCTTTAATTGACTTTTCTTGACTTAAATTCGACTAGTATCAATTATATTCGACTTAAATTCTACTTCAATTCGACTAGTGTAATATTCTAGAAGATTGTACGGACTCAAGTAGACCATAATTGTGGAAGTTAAGTTAATTGAAAAGTAAATATGTCAAAATTGGTTTAAAGAAAGTATAAAAAGAAAATTCACCGAAAATTTATTTCCAAATAATTTTAATGACGATAATAAGTAGTATTATCGGTAGTTAATTTTTATAATATTTTTAAGAGGTTATTTATTAAAATTGATTGAGGATACCTTAAATTAGGATCCTAAATTATTAAAGAAAAATAATTTGAGGATTAATATGAAGTTAAAAGGGTGAATGGATAGTGAAGAAGAAGATGATGATGAAAAAATTCTTATTTAGAGTATTTATCGGTTCTCGATTTTTAATTTTTTTTTGACAGTTAGTATGTTTAAATTTCTTTTATATAATTTAAATTAGATTGATTATAGACCAATAAAAAAATAAATTTAAGTGAATATAGTATTAAAGGTGATAGAAAACGGATATGGAAGAAAAGTGAAATTAAAAAGATATAAATTTCTAATTTTGGAGTTTTTACCGAAACAAATTCTGAATAAAAATTCTTTAGCTATTAAAGTTAATTAATTGAACTAATTTGAGATATAATGGGAAATTTAAGGTTCCATAGAACTTGAATGAAGACAATTTAGAGACTCAATTGAAAATAATTAAAAAGATTTGTGGTTATAAATATAAATATGAAAAATTTTGGGTTAAAGTCTAAATATCAAAAGTTGTGAGATCCATCAAGTCAAAATTTATTTTAATAAAAAAAAAAATCTATAATTCTTCAAGGAAAAATCTTTGGAGTGGCTAGCCAAAGGGATAAGGAGATGATGATTTTTATTGAAGATTTTTCCTACTAATTTATGAAAATTTGACACATGCCCAAATTTTAAAATTTTCTACATTTTTCAACCTTCCTATTAGTTTAGTATAAATAGGAAGATAAAGCTAACCATTTGAAGAGCAATGGCCAAACCCTCTTGTCCAAAAAAACTCCCAAAAATACTTTCTCAACCATTTTCCAATTAATTAAATTACCTAAGTTGGGAAATGTTAGATAAAAGGAAGAAAGTTGATAAAGGAAGAATTAATAAACTTATTATCATTGGAGGAGAAGAAAGGAAGAGATTCATCTAAGATAAAAAAAAATTAATTTAATTTATGAATGTTATAGCTTGGATAATTAATGGATTGAATTAATTGAATTGTATAAGCAATGAATTATGGAAGAACATAAAGATAAATTAGGATTTTAGAGGATTCTGAAATTAGTGTTAGAACATAAACTTGTAGCTCAAATTTCATGGACTTAATGGATGAATTTGAGAAAATTCAAAACATTAAAATTATAGTTTTAGGTCTTAAATATATTCTTATAAAACAATTTTGTCAAATTCAAAGCAAAGAAAGAGATATTAGGTTATTAGTGAAACTGACTCGGATATAGGGTTTAACTAAAATGGCTACTGTATTTTAGTAATATGAGGACCTTAAATGAAGAATTTGTTTAAGTGTTAAATATAAAATTTGTAGATATATATGTCATATAGATGTATATAAAAGGGTTTTAGCATTGGATATGTAGTTTAAGAGATATTAAACTATAAGTGTTACCTGTTTAGATTGACAGATAAACAGGAAAAGGTTACTGTATTCTGTTGATATGAGGACCTTAGAGTCTGAATTAGAAAAAGTATTAAACTTTATTTATATGTGAAATAAGTGATTGTAAAATGGTTTTGCATTTTTATGAACAAGTATTGAGTTATAGTTATAGAAATAGAGTTTGCCCAGAAATGAATTGCAGGACAGTAGGTCTAATTTTGAAAATTCACTAATACTTATATAGTGATCAGATTGACTTAAAATTTGAATATGTAATAGTATCATATATCTAGTTTAATTATGATAAATAATTAAAGCAATTGGATTAGTTTAGTGTGAGATTTGAGTGAAAGTACCAGGATTGCCAATAGAAATTTTCTTAAGAACAAACCCTAGGATTTGGGGATTTTAGAGAATTTCTTTAATTTAAGTTTAATTAATATAATTTCATGTTGAATAGTGTCTAAATTGAGATTAATTAAATGTGTAGCATCAAAGGATTAAGAAGATGAAGAGGATACCATAAGTGATATATCATTATATTAAAGAGATAGAAGTTAAAAATGTGGAGTTTAAAGGCTAAGGTGAGTCATAAATATGTTATAATGCATATTGTAATCATTCATTGAATTCTTAAATCCATTTGCTTATTGTCATCATTCATATCGAAACATTTTTTTGTTGTTGACTAATTACTGATATTTGATCTTTCCTACATGAAAATCATACTATGTGATAATAAGTATTGTACCCTAACTTGCTAAATATTTGATGACATAACATGAAAGAATTATCTGACCGATGGGGTAGTGGGTAAGTGCCATTGGTATTGTGCACAATGAATACTTTTTACTAGGACACTTGCTAGGAAGGGGCTAATATCCTAGCCATAATGTCTGATCAACCTTATGTATTTCACGAGTTATTTTATGAGTTATTTCATGAGGCCTTGTATCTGTTATGTTCATGTTTATTTGGACTACTGAGCCATTAACATATATGACCTAAATTAATATTATTGGTTTCATTGATTAATTACGTAACCTTGTGTATAATAAAATGTTTATGACTCACTGAATATGTTTATACTTATTATATGGTTATTTATTATTTTTTTGGAAAGAGGAAATAAAAGTTGTTCCCAAGTCACTTTCTCCACCGCACTTGGGACACTAAGGACTTCAGTGTAATTAATGTTTATGGAATCATTTATATAAACTTTTAGAGCTCCATGGAGTACAATTCGGGGTATAAACAGTTATGTTTATCTTATATTTGTTTGGTATCTAACAAATTTATGTATATATTATATGATAACTGGCATATAAGATATTACTGAAAATTTAATTAGTGACCTAATGCACTATGAGATATATATGATAATTGGTAATAAAAATAGTAACAGTAATGATAGGGTTAAATGTGAATAAACTAGTGAGACATGGCATAAAATAAAATATAAAAGTGCTATGTGTGTCTTTTGATATTGTGGAGTTGAGGTTATAAGGATGGTGACATATTGAGAGTATTTTCTATGCAGGTTGAGAACTTTGAGAAATTATTGAAATGTTGAGTTGGATACTATTCATGTTGGGAATTACAATAAAAATACAAAAGAGACTCTTTTAAAATTTCTGCATGATTATTAATTATTAAAAGAATTTGAATGTTAGTGAATGATTTTAAGTTTAAATGATTGATGATTGACATGCTTAAGGGTTCTACGGGTTTCTGATGACTTTAGATTTACTCGTACCCTAAAACCGTTGCATTTTAAATTTTTGGGACGTGACAAGTATCAACTATATTCGACTTAAATTCTATTTCAATTTGACTTTTCTACTTAAATTTGGCTTAAATTTGATTTAAATTCGACTAGTATCTATTATTTTTTGACTCAAATTCAATTATATTTCGCTCAATTTCGACAAATTCTATTTATATTGGACTTAATTTCGACTTGTACCTTTTATATTCAACTTATTTTTGGTTATCACTTATATTCAAATTGAAATTTAATTGTAATTTACAAAAATAAAATTTAATTAAAAAATAAAAAAAAATATTGACTAAACAGTTGCAGTAATTTTAATTTAATAATTTACAAAAATGTATATTTACAATGAATTTTCTTCTTATTTTTCCTTTTCTTTCCTATGTTGTTCTGCCTCTAGTATCTCCTCAAATATGGTTTTTTGTCATGGATTTTCTTTAGCCCATCGAAAAGCTTTAAATAAGAATTGCTGCCTGTAGTCGTATATGTCCTCTTGTTTGATCATTTTGTGATCTTTTCCGAAGACCAGGTATTGTATCAACTTTATAACAAAAATGCCACTGTTGTTATTTCTGTACAAAAATCGAATAAAAGTCCAAGTTAGTCATAATCTTTGGTATAAAGGAAAAGGAAAGAGAACAACTACGCTTACCCTTCTTGCTGGTTGCAAGGCACCTTCACTGACACCCATTTTATACCCTTCTTTGTCTTCCTTAATGTATATAAATCGATTGTTTGATAAAGAAGTGGCAATATGACTTTAAGTCTGTTGATATGTGCTTCACAACTTATGTCATCCTTTGAATTATAATATTTTATAATATTATGATTAAGGTCTAACTGTACAACAATCTAATGATTGCTTATATTGAATGGGAATACCACCCTGTCAGCATCATTCCAAAGCAACCTGAATGACAATTGCATAATCATCATTAAATTTCTTCCATTGATTCAAGACCCTGACTTCATAACATGTATTCAATTGCACCTAATCAAGAAGAAAAAAAATATTACAGTCAGTCCATATAGTCTAAAAGAGTCGAAGTACAATCAAATTAGGTCAAAATATAATCTAAGTCATTCGAAATATAGTCAAACTAGGTCGAAATATGGACGAACTTATTATGTATTTGGTATAAAAAAACTTATAGAGAAATGGACGTCCATTATTACAATTCTAGGACTATCTATTTCTTTCTGTCTGTCTTGGAATATCTTCTTCTGCAGTATAATTGAATTGAAGTCCATATGCTATAATTACAACCAAAGTGTTAGCACAATTCAAAAAAGGATAACATTAATATAACAACATCTAGTAGATTTAGTATTACTTACTTCATCATTAGCCCATCCTTTAGGATCATTCATAACTATATAAAATTCTTTATTCAAATCTACTGCCTGATTAATAATAATTGGGAAGTCATCAACTATCTACTTATTGTATTCCTCCAATAATTTATCCTCCTCAGATGTCATTATTTTCTGCCTTTTAAGTGGAGGAAACTCAATAATATATGGAGATTTTATGTAGCGACTTAAAAAAGCGCTCTCTCTTATGAATTGCAGTTTCCATCTCCATTTCAAAATCCATTTTTGTCGGTTGTTTAGCTGATGACTCAATTTTTGGCACTAGTAATGGTTGGTTCTACTTCTGTCTCAACTATTTCTTGTGATAGGATTTCAATTATGATTGTAGGAGTAGGAAAAGGAGTTTTAGGTTGATCATATGACTCCATATATTTTTTTACTTAATTCCTCTATCTTTGTTTGTGCTGATTTATCCTCTGGTTTTGATGGTGATGACCGAATTTGTAGAATAGATTCAACATACACATTAGCGGCATATGGAGTGTTAGTTTCAGTCCTTTGCCTCTTAGTTGGATTGATAAGAGCAATAGCAATATCCAAAATAGCCTTCATAACATTTATAATAATGTTTTGTTATTGCTCAAGTTTTTTCAATATTTTTCTGTGCTTGATTTGGACTTGTTCCATCATGATTAACCTTTCATTTTGCTTTAATTGTATCTCTTGCAATTTATCAAACCTCTCATTTTGCTCTTTCTGTATATTTTTAAACATTTCCTCAATATTTGTTGATGAGACAACAATGTGAGGAGGATGAGAGTCTCTAATTTTGACTTTGCATTTTGGCTTAATCTTTTCTGACTCAGAAGATGAAGATTCAGAATCTTCAGGCATACTCAAAAGAATATCTATCTTAGTTTTTGTAGATGACAAACCCCCTGAGAAGAGTGCCTCAAGAATTCTTAATTTTTCATCAGTCAGAGTCATCTGAATTGCTTTTAAAACCTACAATTCCATATAAATCAATCGGAATAAAGTTATACATTGATATTTCAACTATTGTTCGACTATATATCGATGCTAGTTCGATTTTACAAAGATTTATTTCATGCTATCTAAACATGGTCGAAATATAGTAAAAACAAGGTTGAAACCATGATTTATTTAATACATTGTCCATAAATATAGCAATACAGTCTAAACAAGGTCTACACATAGTCAAAATTGACTCAAAACTTATTGAAATTAAAGAAATTAAAGATTGACATACCTTATTAGAAAATACGCAGTCAAAATTAAGTCAAAACTTATTGATTTTAAGGAAATTAAGGATTGACATACCTTATTAGAAAATATTGTATCTTTGAGATATTCATATATCAACTTCTGATTGTAATATGAATTCCAACTCCTAATCCTTAGAAATATCCTTGGTTGTTTAGGTTGGCAAATACCTTTCAAGGATAGAGTTGGAACTATTTTCATTGCCCATACCTGCATAATAAGAACGTTGATTAGTAATTGTGACATTAAAATCTAATTGTAAGTAATATAATTAGTCATACTTACAGAAAATGCATATGGGAAGCCACTTAAGAAGTAGACTTCATTATTATTATCTTTAGAATTCTTGATTGCAGCTTTTAGACTCTTTACAGTGTTATCAAATATATAGTTGCCCATTTGAATGAGTCTCACTGCTCAAAATCATCAATTAGAGTCCAAACTTTGTCATCCACTCTCATACTTTCACCCATTGAAGGCAAAATTATTGACATAAAGTATGCCAACACCATCTTAACGCTCTCTTCATCTTCTATGTCCTTAAAAAGAAATTTTTTGAAACATCATTTCAGGTCTTTCACCTTGATATTACTACCAGGAACTTCCATGCCAATCAATTTTCTCAATAGCCTTGGTGTTTGTTCTGGCATAACATTATTGTACTCACCAAATGGAAGCCCCGTCACTAAGGCAAATTCAATTTGCCCAAACTTCACTCTCGACCCAGTAATTTTAAACCACATTACAAATGAATCAATTAATTATTCTGCATGTGTGGGCTCAACTACATTTTGCAAGATATAATGAATGACCTGCATATGCAACACCTGGTTATCTGGTACATCAAAAAGAATACCAGCACATGCATGGGCTTTACACAATTGCTATTGGGGAGGGCTTAACATTTGCCTAAATTCTGCTACTCTCTGAAAATGTGAGTAAATTGTTATCTTTATTATTACCTCATCTGTTGCCTTAACAGTACCCTAAAATCATAAAACAAATTAAATAGATGTATTTATCAGACAATTTATTTCGACTTCCATTAAAGTTGATACATGTCCAAACAAAGTCAAAATAAAAAAATAATACAGTTCACTATTTATCAACCTTGTTTTGACCTAGTATCTTTTTTCGAATGATAATTGGGTCAAAATCATGTTGAAACCATGTCTATGTAGAAACCATATTGAAACCCAATATATATATATATTTAAATGCAAATTGTAGAATAAAATAGATTTTATTGCTTTTTAAACTGTCAACCTTAGAAACCCTAAACCTAGATATATCAGTCAATATGTTGTCGAAACTCTGTCGAAATATGAATAATTTTTTTTAAAAAAAAACTTACCTTTTTCTTCTCGCTAGCCATTTCCAGTCATTTGAAAAGGAAGGGATCACTAATGTAGATGATTTGTGATCTTAAAGTAGATCACAAGACTAAGGAGGAGAGGACATAAATTTTTGAAATGAACGGGAACACCGAAATGTGAAATGAGGAGAACAAAGAAAGCTTTAAAGAAATCGATTTAAAAATGTAGCGGTTTCTTCCAAATGATGTACAAGAAGAATGGTTTGAGAAGATGGAGAAGTTAACGCCACTAAGTTGAAAAGTTTGGAGAAGAAAACGATAGAGCGAGTAAAATGGGTGTCTTTTGATTTTTCTCAAGTTAAATAAGGATAATTATATCATTATAAAAAGTCAAGTATCATAATTTTAATTGAAATTAGTGAGGAGTAATTTCTGTAAAAAGCATTATACATATGCATTTCCATAAATTTCCCATTGACTAACCTTTTTAACATGAACTGAACACATAATTATATCAATCACTTGCAATTTTTCTAATTATATATCCCCTTAACAACATTTATCAAGTGAGATTCTGATATAGAAAGTCAAACTCACAAGACAAACTAAAGTTGCATCTTTCAATCTTGAAAGATTACGAGTACAAACTTTAGTCGATACCTAATTAAGCGAAAATTACAAAAATAAAAGTGAATCTTCGCTATGATTCCTTTTAACATCAAAAACAAAACCTATCACATATGTTAGGCATCAAATATTTATCCATTTCAATGTGTCATGTGATCCAAGTGAAACCTCTTAATGAAGATAGATTCATATTATAACTTTAATATTTTATTTCACTTTTCCTTGTAAAAATGCCAGAAAAAGGCTGAAGAAATATGGAGGCTATTTTCCTTCAGTTGTGTAAGACAATGTACAGGTAAATTAGATTTGTTTAAGGAGTCCAACAAAACACCAATTTAAATACGATTAATGGCAACTCAAAGAACATCAGCCAACACTCCTCCAAGGTTTTATATAAGCAGAACAAATGTCTAAGTTGAATCAACTTTGAGCACTATCTTTATATACTCGTACACGAAGTAACTTATGGTAGTTGATGGTAAAACCTGTAGGTTTAGAAAATACAAAATTTTGAACAAGTTAAAAACTTAAAAATAAACATAAACCATCTCAAAAGCTCCATAAAAGTTATGAACATAAGGGACATAAAAAAGGGCAGCTATTCACAGATTTGCATCATTATCCTGAATAAAGTTTTATTTATTATGATTCCAAAAAAAAAAAATGAAGTCTAAATAATGGTAAATAAAATACCTTAAGCACACACACACTCACTATCAGCTTTCATCTTGTTGTGAAGCTGTTTTAGAGTTTTGATGACTAAAATATATTAAAAACCAACATAAATGTGCTTTATTTGACAGTGACCCCAATAAAAATACCAATTAAACACCATGTTGATCGACACAACTTACACATTTGCATATTTTTTTTTGTGGACTTGTATATGCTTATGTATTTAAATCTACCATTGTATAAAGGCAAGGTTATATTTAATGTACCTTGTATTTGTTTGTGTACCTCTGACTGTAAATTAAAAGCCAAACCATATGGTTCAACATGACCAACTTCATTTTTAACTTATTGTGTAATAGGGAGAACAGTCATTTCCTATGAATCAAAATTGCCCAAAAGTCAATGCCATTGCATATATGCCTAATCATAAAAGCTTTTCAACTTTCTTAAATTGTTTCTCATAGATGCTTGGCAATTTAAAAAAGATGATTTACCACTAACATGGAAAAGTGAGAACAAAATAATTACGAAATAAGAATCACTAGTACATACTTTGCTCTTCATCTAAGTTGAAAACCTGGATTACTAAATTATAATATTTTACAAGTTAGGAGTCCCTAGACTGTAATGTGGTAGAGAATGAATCAAATGCAAACTTGCAAACTTTATAATTATTTATCTACCATAATTAGTAATTGTCCTTCCAATAGATTATTCAACATGAGCCAACCATATAGGTGACAATGCAAGACTTTAGGGATCTTACATTTTACTTGATGATGCCTGTTTGTTTCTACCTTCAACAGTGAGATTTTTGTTAAGGTCTAACATGATGAGATATCCAGTCAAAGTAGTTTTCAGTTTTATGAACAAAGAGGGGGAAATAGGGAGGAAGGAAAGAACTAGTTTTTGGTATATGGCAAAGCTATCAAAAGTAAATCATGCAAGTCTCATCTAATGTCATGTGTTTAATGCATGTGTCTATTGTCAAATCTCATTTACAATTTTCAATCTTGAAGTGGATCCTATTTCAGAACCAACTCATTTATGATGGATTGACTGTCCTGTTACAGTTCCCATCCTACCTATGAGTGCATACTTACATGCAACTATGCTAGATATCATCTTCACTCCCTCAAGTGTAAAGATTTAACCTAATGCATCCTCATTTTGAATAATGCAACAAGAGTATTTAGAAATTATCAGTATTCATTATTCAACACTGACTCATTTAAAACCTCCAGAAATAGAAATAAAGAACTGTGTTTCCAACTCGACGCCTACTTTGTCATACTCTATTTTCTCATATTGAACCGACTATACTTGGCATTTTTCATGTTTTTCCTTTAACAGATAATAGTGTTGTTGCCTTGATTTGAACCTTGGACTCCACAATGGCATAATGGCTCTACCACCTTAATTGAGCAATGGCTTCAATCACAGAATTCAATAGTGACTTACATAAATTATAGGCATCTAACTGCTCTGAACAAAACCCAAAATCTTTAAAAACAAAGGAATAATTTTTCATGTACTGAAAATAAATGTGAAATACCTGCAATAAGCTAGGAACTAATCTTGCATAAAGAGCAGGAATGCCTCTTTGTTCAACTATCTTCGAACAAGTTGTCAGTGCATTCATCTTCATTGCTTGGACTTGCATTTGAAGGAGTCTCCTCATAACTTCAAATGGATATATAACAGCTTCATAGCAACAAGTAGCAATAGTTCTAATGGTGCCTAACTCTAGTTGCTCTAATGCATTTAGTTCCTGGCTTTCTTCTTTCAAATTTTGAATTCTTTTCTTCCCTTTTGGTGAATGGAGGTAAGCAAACTTTAACATATCATAAATACCATAGAAGACTGAACCTGAAGGTGCCATACTCACTATTGAGGGTACTAAACCCTTATAAAGAGAGAAGAACCCTTCAGTTTGTATCATGTGCTAAAAAGTTCAAATTACACTACCCAATGCTTCCCCACCAGGTGCCACCATCTTTGTCCTTACCTGTAACAGTTTAGGGTAATATTGTAGATTTGATTTGCAATAAAAAGTTGGTCCATATGCAGCATAATAAAGTTGATGCAATTGCGAGTAAAACATGTTAGATAAAAAATTATTCCAGCATTATAGTTATACTAAATTTTCTTTAATATTGACCAACAAAAAGAAAGCATCAATTCATATGGTTAATGATGTAGACATTTAAGCCTTGAAGTTTATGGGTCAGTTTGACCATGAAAAAGGGTCAAAGTCAAAGAAATAGGCTATTGAAGGTATTTAGTTTTGGGCTTGATCTGAGCCTAATCCAATGGAAAACGAAACAACAGATCCAACTCATTCCCTTTGGCAATGATTGACGGCGTATTTTGGCTAAAGTCCTTTATCTAGGCCTTCATTTTGGTAATTTAGGGTTTCTTATTCATCGTTAGTAAATTTTGTTTCCTTATTTTCTTTTAATAAGAAATTTGTTTTAGGACGCCTTTAAAGACATTGCCTTTATAATATTTTATTTTCTCATTTATGTAAATCTGGTGATTTATTTCTTTTTCGAAATAAATTATCATATTAGACAATTAGGGTTTTCTATAGACTATTTCCTGTATATAATCATATAAACCTTAGGGTTGAGATAACTTTTTATTGAATTAAAATAATATTTTTGTGTGAAAGTTTTTTCTTCTAATTTTCAATATTCTTTTGAATCAATGAACTTTGATGCCTTTAGTCTGATATTCATATAGAATCAACATATTCTTAGAAGACTTCTGCTACATTAGTTAAGCAGTTGGTTGAGTCCATAGTTAGTAACTACAGGTCCAAGGTTCAACTTGTCCATGCTATTAATGCATATAAGGTTCCTAGATGATTAGAATGCATAATTCACCTAGGACTTTCTAGTAAAAAATGAAAATAAAAATTTTAGAAAAGAAAGAAAGAAAGACATTTCGCATAATTCATTGCATGTTATAATTAATATATAAATAGAATTTGCTTGTTAAACTTCTTAAGGAGGCACTAGAATGTCATATGAAAACAAAATACACAATCATCACTACCTAGCAACAGAAATTGGTGGAATGTAACAATAAACCAAATTTCATTTACATTTAATCTGAGTGGACTTGTTTATAAATGATGATAAGAGGAATTCAAGTTTGAACCCATTTTATGCCCTCCTCAAAATTATGCACTAGCATTGACTGCCATGAGTCTATTGGACTCATAAAAACATTAACATTAGACAAAAGAAAAACAGAGAGAAAGGAGAAAGGAAAGAAAAACAAAGAGAAAGGAGAAAGGTGGCCATCTGTTAAGATCTAATACCGAAATAAATTGGAAAAGTGCCAAGAAGAAACAATGAACTTTGATTCAAATATTGGGATAAAATATCAAATTAACAGTTCCCATGGATAAATGGCTAGCAAACAGAGTAACAAGCAAATCCTATTTTAAAAGATGAAGTAAACCTACTCAACAGAAGTAGCATCAACATTGCATCAACAGATAAAAGAAAAATGGAATAATTAATAGTCCAATAGCAATAAAGCTATGAATGATGGTCAACCATGAACCAGAAAAAGTGGATGAAATGTAGTTCCAATTGAATCAAAGCAGAGCACAAGTCAGTCAAAGCAATGCTTGTAGTCAATCCTGCAATGACTTGTATAATACTTCTAATGATCTTCAGAAGCATATATGGAAACTAAAACATATAAATTCTCAGCACAAGATAATTTCAATCTCCCATAAAAAATTTGTTAAAGTAAAAGGATAAAAATTAAACCTCTGATAGAAAATTAATGTAAAATGAAGAAGTGCATGGAAAAATTCATGCGATACAAATACTTTTGAGTCTAAGTTTTTGCATACTGTATCCATTGGCAAGCAAAGCATGGTTGCAGTAATTCTAGTTGTAGCACCCGCAAGGAACCTCTCAAAATTTGTTGTTTCCTTATTCCCAAACTATTTCAGCAGTTGGTTTATATATGTATCGTAAGCATAGAAATTGATAGATTTAAATGGAGCAATGCGAAGAATATTGACAAAGTTCCCTTTCCAAAAACCTTTCAATCCTTCAGTATCCATAATTGTATTGATGAGTTCAAAAAGATTCTTTTGTTCGCCGCGAACTATGTATTCGAGCTTCATTCTCTCCAAAGGTGCTATGAAAGTTCTATTTCAAATTTCAACAGAAATAAAAATGTATTGTAGTGGAATATTAATCCATAAACTATAACCAAATAAACTACTAAGTTAATATGTGTACTTATCAACTACCTATTCACTCATTTGATAAATGGTTTGCAAAACTATTCTTGTTTTGATAATTTTATACATGTTAAAAAGACATTATGAAGAACTACAATATATAATAAAATCTTAATTATCAATTCATTTGTTCTAATTCAACAATAAAAGAATTTTGATCCAAATAAATGCATTTTCATAAGCACCATAAGAAAATAAAGGCAATTGTAGTAATAATTAGATATTAACGAATACAAGTAAACAAGAAGCAAACACCTTAAAGCTGTTGCAGCAACAACGCTAGCCCAGAGATGTTTGGTGGTATTCGAAGTAGCTGATTCTGATCTCGATCTCAATCTTCGTTCTTTGGCCTTCTCTTTCTCCACAACAACCGCCACATTTTCTTCCTCCAAATGCTTTTCCTCTCCATTTTGGCCCAAACTCTCTCGTAATTCCCCAACACAGCTCTCTTCTTTTATTAACAAACTCACTGATAAAAATAATCCTACTTTTTCCCCTTTTTTCCTCGCCGTTCATCAACCAACCCCAATATTTTTCATAAAAAACAAGAAGAATGCACTTCAATATTGGACAAGATTAAGGAAATAAATGAAGGACAAATAGTTTCATGATCAAGAAACAAACCGACACCGAGTAGGAAAAGCTGATCGGATGGTTCAAAATTTAGGTTGAGCTTGATTAGAGTGAAGAAGAAGATATCCTTTCCGTACATTTTGAGACTAGTAGAAACTGAAAAACTTTAGCTACTAAAACAAGGAAGAAGAGTAATAACATGAGAGACTTATAATATTGAAGTAATGGAAAAATGATGGGAATAATATGGAAATGGAAGTGGTGGTGGTGGTGGTGGTGGTAGTGTTGTAGTTGGAGAAATGAAAGTGACAGCGAGAATTTAGGAGATGCCGGTGGAGATATGGCGACAACTTGGCTTGCACCGCCGCAGTCACATTGCTTTCATCGAATATTCGTTGTTTTTTCGTTTTTGTATGTTGCGTGTAAGTATTTGTTACTTGTAAATAAAAAGACAAAAAATGGAAGAAATTGACTAAAGTTCAAATGAAGTTCATTTTCAAGAAAAATTGATTTTCATACATTTGTAAGGGTTAAATGTAAAATATTACTTTAATCTTAAAATTTTAAACTTAATAATTTTAATATTTAAATTTATTAATATATCATAAGTTTGTTTTCTTTATTATAAAATAAATTATCATTTTTTATCATTTTTCAGTGACTAATATATTAAATTTAGATAGCACTTTAACTTTTTTTTTTTAAAAAATAATTTTAATCTCTCTCTTATATTTTTAGTATTAATAATAATATAATAAGAATTAAAATTATTAAAATAAGAATCAAAATATATATATTAAATTAATTTGTATAGTATTTTTTAAATTTTATCTTATTGATTCTTATATTTTTTTTAAAAGAATAATCAACTCAAAAAATCAATAAAAAAAGCCTAATAAACTCTTTAGTATTTAAACTTAAAATAGAGAGTAATTTTAACTCTTCATATTTAAATAATCAATTTCACTCTTTATTTTAAATTTAATTAATAAATTTTATAACTTTTGTACCCACTGTTTTTTAATTTTTTTATATATTATTTTTATTTATTTTATCACCTATTTAATTAAAAAGTCTATTGAATTGAAAATAATTTATACTTTTTATATTTAAAAATTAATTAAAATATTTTTATTTATATAAAAGATACTATTTAAAATAAAAAGCACAATTAGAGATGTTTTTAAAACTGAACTTATGTTAAGTTATTTCATCGATTTTTTTTATATCATTATATTTATGTAAGTTTTAATTAAAATTTATACAAATATTACATATAATTTTTTTTTATTTTTCAATTCATTCATTTACTACAAATTTAATCTGAATATATTTTTTATATTAATATTCAAAATTATCAAAATATAATATTTAAATTTAATTAAAAAATTAATAATAAGAGTTCATATATATTAAATTATTTTAAAAATTTCAAATTAAATAAAAAATATAATCAAAATTCGACGACTAGTTTTATTATTATATTCATGTATTTAAATTATTATTTTTTATTTTTATAATTAGTTCTTAATTTTTTAAAATTATTTTATTAATGCTCTTAATTGGAATTATATCAAAATTGTCATGTTAATGATCCCCTTGCCCTGAAATTGTCATGGTCCTCGATTCGTCATTATGAACTTATGATAAAAAAGACAATTATATGAGAAATCATTATTAATTGTTGGGAAAAGTATCTCACATCAAATAATGATAAAATAAATAAAGGGTTTATAAGTGAGTGAGTGTTGAACTTAGCACAAACCAATTGATTTTGTGCAAGTGAGTTCCAGCACTTGCCTATTTATAAGTCCACTTATGTATGAGCTCATGGACTTTAATATGATATCAAAACTTTATGTCCAAACGGATTAGATCCTGGGATTCATGTTCGAGCCCCGTTATTGTTATTGAACTGATGATGATATCAGTCTGGACCGAAATTGAAGAAAAGATATCAGCTGGTCCATTTATGAGCAAGTGTCAATCGGCTTGTTGATGTTAGGCCATGAGCCAAAGTCCAGTTGCACTTGAGGTGGTGTGTTGGGAAAAGTATCCCACATCAAATAATGATAAAATAAATAAATGACTTATAAGTGAGTGAGTATTGGACTTAGCACAAGCCAATTGGTTTTGTGCAAGTGAATTCCAATACTTGTCTATTTATAAGTCCACTTATGTATGAGCCCATGAACTTTAATAATAATGTCATCATGATAGTTCCGATCTTTTATTTGATTATGTGTTTTATTTTTTATTTTTTATTTTTATTTATATATCATATCATTTATTGAAAATTTTTTGTTATCAAAACACTTTAAAAAATAGTTAATATACATAAAAAAAGATATGAAATATTAAATGAGATACTTAATAAAACAAAAGATGTAAACTAACATTATAATATCAATAGAATTGAAAAATAAATGTTTTTATAGGTTATTAGCATATCATCTTTTACAAAATAAATAAGTTAAAAAGGTCAATGGTGAGACCATTATTAATCACTTAACAAGTTATTTAATTATTTTATTAATTTAATAGTTTATTAAAAAAATTCACATTAATTATAGACGGGGATTGATTTTTTTAATTTTCTTATATATATATATTTTTAAATGTGATAAAATATTAATTTTTCTTTAATTTATGTGCAAAAAAATTTAACTAATTGATTAATTTCTATCCAATTAATAATATAATAGTCAATTGATTTATATCCAAATCATTTAAATTTAATTTTTCTTAGACAAATTTAACTAATTAACTAATTTCTATTCAATTTATTGATAAATTGATTTATATATAAGTCACATAAATTTTATGTTCTATTGATAAATTTAACTAATTGACTAAATTATATCAAATTAATAATATAATAATCAATTGATTTATATCTAAATCAGTTAAATTTGATGTTTCATAGATAAATATAACCAATTGACTAATTTTCATCAAGTTAATAACATATTCATCTATTGATTTACATCCAAATCACTTAAATTTGATTTCTCATAGATAAATTTAATTAATTGACTAATTTTTATCTAATGTCACACCCCAACTCCAGTGATGCAACGGTTCTAGGGCAAGGGTAGGCTTAAAATCACCATAAACCCATAGAACTCACATATCCTGGATCTCATACACATTTATATCAAATATAAATATCATTCAATAATCATTTCTATGATTCATATAAGCATAATTCATCTCTTTAGTTATATCATTTCATAAATTTCCTCTTGTTCCTTACTGATCAAAAGATGTATCCCACATCACTAAGGAACAAGGGTAACCCATAAGATAATAATTCATACATCAAAATATTTTCATCCCCAATGACTTACTACGGAGCTCCAGAGTATACTCCCAATACATGTTGAACCATAATATCATACAATAAATATACATCAATATATCAAAATGATTACAATGAAGGCTTCTCGGAAGAATAAGTCAAGAAGCTTGATTTTTTCTATTAGCTCCCTCACGAGCTACACTATCACCTGAAATCCACAGAAAAGGAGTGAGCCTTCAACTCAGTAAGATATGAACATGCAATATGAAAGAAATATACATACATATATTTATTAATCCAAAGGAAATATCCTCCATAGCTTGGTTTCTCCATAAAACCTTAACCATTGATATCTCCTTGTTCCTTAGCTTCTTAACCATTCGATCTATAATTGCAATTGGGACTTCTTCATATGATAAATCCGGTTAGAGATCCACTTCCGGCACTTGCACTACATGAGAAGGGTCGACTACATACTTACAAAGCATCGATACATGAAATACCGAATGCACCTTATCCATGCTAAGAGGTAAAGCCAACTTGTATGAAACCTTCCTAACCTTACTCAGAATCTCAAAAGGTCCTATAAATCGTGGAGACAGCTTGCCTCTCTTGCCAAACCATAGAACTCCTTTTATTGGAGAGATCTTTAGAAATACAAGATCTCCAATAGAAAACTGAAGATCCTTCCTCTTTGGGTCGACATGGCTCTTTTGGATACTGAAAGCTGTCTTCAATCTTTCTCTGATTAGTGGAGCCTTTTCAGAAGTATACCTTATCAATTCCAGTCCTTCGATATACTTTTCTCCAACTTCATCCCAACACAATGGGGATCTGCATTTCCTTCCATACAAAGCTTCATAAGGAGACATCTGAATCTTGGAATGATAGCTGTTGTTGTAGGCAAACTCTATCAATGGCAAGTGAGCATCCCAATTTCCTCCAAAGTATAGAATGCATATCCTCAGCATGTCTTCTAGAGTTTGGATGGTCCTCTCCGATTGCCCGTCTATTTGCGGATGGAAAGCCGTGCTAAAGTCAAGTTGAGTACCCAGACATTCTTGTAATTTCTGCCAAAACCTCGAGGTGAACTGAGTACCTTTATCTGAGATAATCGAAATTGGAACTCCATGACGTTTGACAATCTCATCAACATAAATCTGGGCATACTGAGAAGCTCTATAAGTTGTCTTGACTGGCAAGAAATGAGCTGACTTAGTTAATCTATCCACAATGACCCATATTGAGTCATAGCCCCTTAAAGTCCTTGGCAATCTAATCACAAAATCCATAGTCACCCTCTCCCATTTGCATTCCGGCAATGGTAACTCTTGGAGTAACCTCAATGGTTTCTAATGCTCGAACTTGACTTGCTGACAAGTTAGACATTTGGCTACATATTCCGTAACATCTCTTTTCATTCCACTCCACCAATATGAATTCTTAATATCATGGTACATCTTCATTGCACCTGGATGCACATTATACTTGGCATGATGTGCTTCCTTAAGAATCATATCTCTCAACCCATCAACAGCTGGAACACATAGCTTGATACCATGCCTCAATATGCCATCAGCCAAAGCAAATCCTGGAGCTTTTTCTAATCCCACATCATTCTTTATCTTTACCAATTGAGGGTCTTTGTCTTGAGCTTCTCTAACTTAATCAATGAGAAGTGGCTTGACTTGGAAATTTGCCAAAAGCACTCCTGAATCTGACAATTCCAAGCTGATCCCCATATCATGCAATCTCTGCACTTCCCTCACTAAAAGCCTTCTACTCAGCTAAATATGGGTTAAGCTCCTTAAAAACTTCCTGCTTAGTGCATCAGCCACAACATTGGCTTTCCCTGGATGATATAATATTTCACAGTCATAATCCTTAAGCAATCCAATCCACCTTTTCTGCCTAAGGTTTAGATCTTTATGTTGAAATATATACTTCAAACTCTTATGATCTGTGAAAATCTCACATTTTTCACCATACAGGTAGTGTCTCCAGATCTTCAATGCAAACACTACTGCAACCATCTCTAGATCATGAGTTGGATAATTCATCTCATGCTTCCTCAACTGCCTAGAAGCATAGGCTATCACCCTTCCATGCTGCATAAGCACACAACCAAGTCCCACTCTCTATGCATCACAATACACTGCATATCTTTCTTCACCCGACGACAAAGCTAAGATAGGTGCCGTGGTGAGACAAGTCTTTAATTTCTGGAAGCTCTCTTCACATGCATCCGACTAGAGAAATTTAACTTGTTTCTAGGTAAGCTTGCTCAAAGGAGCTGCAATCTTGGAGAAGTCTTGAACAAACCTCCTGTAGTAGCTTGCCAAACCCAAGAAACTTTTAACTTCTAAAATATTTGTGGGTCTAGGCCAGCTAAGAATTGCATCAACCTTTCTAGGATCAACTTTAATCCCTTCTTTGCTCACTACATGCCCCAGAAAACCCACACTCTCAAGCCAAAATACACACTTCGAAAATTTGGCAAACAGTTGATGCTCTCTCAAAGTCTGTAACACAAT
This sequence comes from Aleurites moluccanus, assembly GCA_948193065.1. Taxonomy (NCBI): domain Eukaryota; kingdom Viridiplantae; phylum Streptophyta; class Magnoliopsida; order Malpighiales; family Euphorbiaceae; genus Aleurites; species Aleurites moluccanus. The sequence continues at coordinate 339 of CANXYC010319247.1, read as the reverse complement.
TCTAAGGTGTTCCTCATACTCTTCTTTACTCTTAGAATACACAAGAATGTCATCAATAAACACAATGACAAACTTTTCCAAGAATGGCCTGAACACCCTATTCATCAAATCCATGAATGCAGCCGGTGCATTAGTCAATCCAAATGGCAACACTAAGAACTCATAGTGTCCATATCTGGTCCGGAATGCCGTCTTCGATACATCCTCATTCCGAATTCTCAACTGATGGTACCCCGACCTCAAGTCTATCTTGGAGAAATGACTTGCACCTTGCAACTGATCAAATAAATCATCTATTCTTGGCAAGGGATACTTATTCTTGATAGTTACCTTGTTGAG
>CANXYC010319237.1:0-11391 GCA_948193065.1 Aleurites moluccanus | reverse complement strand
AAGAGCAAGTAATGGCCAACACTGAATCCTGCTGCAGTTCAAGACAAAGTTTCTGAAATTTCCAAACTTCTCATTAAAATTTTAAAATTCTCCAAACAAAATAAAATTGATAATTACACTTCAAAAATGGCAGATATTACAAGAATTGAGCAAGATTGGTGTCTATGAACTCTCCTCATGGCAGGCTATATAATGGTATGAAAGGTGTCAATCACTTCCCTCCGATATGGTCGAAATCGACACCGAAAATAAGTTGCCAACCACTTTCTCCTCCTCCTCCTCCTCCTTCTTCTTCCCTTCTTCACATTCTAGCAAATTTTAATCTGATGGCAGCCAATTTGAGGCTGTCATGTGGCAGTCTCTGATTGGTCCTATTTTTTTATTTTTTGAAAATTTATAGAAAATTCATTTTAAGTCCAAAAATTATAAATAAATAATCAATAAAATTCTTATAAAACGTACTTCATTTTAACATATTAAAACTTAAAAAATAATATATTTCAAATTTAATAAAAATTATTTAAATATAAATTTAATTTTCAAAAATTCTTAAAATAATAATAATAATAATTAAAATAATTTATTTAACTAAATAAATGAGTATAAAAATTAAATTATTAAATAATACATTATAATATGACACTAATTAAAATTAAAAATTAATTTTGAAAAAAAAAATATTTTCCTTTTACTTTTTAATAGTTATTTCTTTAAAATATAACAAATCCCAAAAATATTTTTATATTCATAACTTTAATTAAGTATTCATCAAATAATTATTATTTATCAATAAAATATAATTTTAAAAATATGAGTATTACAGGAAAGAAATGGAGAAATGAATATAATAAATGTTATGCTAACTATGAATGTTATGCTAACTAACTTGCAGGAACTTATTGAATATAGCATTGAAATGCTAAATGTTATTATATTATATGTGTATATGCAGGTGTATGTTAATGTATTTAGTATCCAAACTAAATATACTAATATGGTTGTTGAATGAAATTGACATATCAAGTGTATGCATTGAATGTTATGAATATTATTATAGGATTGCTTGAAAATGCATTTATGATTATTGTTGGTAAGTTGATGCCTTCAGTACTATTTGATTGGATATTTGATTGCTTAAATAGTAAGCATTGTTTAAGGGGGAGCTTTTGCCTTTAAAATTTATTTGTCTATAATATTTTTAAAAGTTTTTTCATCTCAAAAAGGGGAAAATTATTAACCTTTGATGATTTTGATGATTAGGTTTAAAACTTTAAAATATTATTTAATTATGTTGTGATTGGATACTCTTAATTTTGAAACATATTCATTATGTATGTCATTGTTGTTATAGTCAATTAGTATATGATTGTTTAAAGTACCTTTATACATTATGATGATTACAATGTTAACTTACCAAAAGAATAATTAAGAAGTACAATGATTTAAGCTCATCTCTCATATTCTTAGTGTTCATTCAAGCTTTTACTAGTTGAAAAGTTTTGTGCTTTTATTTACAATCATTGTAAAGCTATTATAAAGTCTTGAGATTAATTCTAAACATCTTGTGAAGGCTTTAGGAATAAAGAATTTATTGATGGGGAAACCAATCGTAAAGAAGGGCGAAATCCATTGAACTATTGTAATTATTGGATTGTGAACTTGGTTTAGTGCAACCTCAATATCAGGTTGATATTAAGAGAAGTTGACATAGGAGAAGAGTTTTGCTTCGAACCACTATAAATTGGCTAAGTTTTCTTCAACTCTATCTCTACTCATTGTTTTGCTTTAATTTATATTGATTGTAATTGCAATTGAGTTAAATTGATGTATAAATTCTCTATATTCCTATTTACCCTCCTCTAAAAATATTGACACAATGAAATAACACATATATATATTGCAAATAAATTGTTTTATTTATAATAATTTTCTTTAACTAAATTACCATCAAAATTGTTTAAAAAGTTTTGGTTTAAAATAATACATAAATAGTATAATTTTAAAATTATAAATATTGTATTTTCATTACTGATAATTAATATTTTTTCAAAGATCATAATAATCTAATTTCTAAAATATAAAATTTTTACTATAATTTAGCAAACATAAATAAATAATTATATTTTTCTTAGAATAAATAAAATATAATATAAAATAAGATTTTAAAATAAATGAAAAATCATATCATTATAAGCATACTCCAATTCTACTTAATAATTTCTCATACTTTAGTGGTTTTACATTTATGTTTTTAGTGAATTATAGTGTAATTACAAAATCACAAGCTTAGTAAAAATGTATGTAGACCCCTTAGGTTTAATGTTGATTTTGATGATAATAAAATAATATAAATATGTTATTTGAGCTAACAATTTTGTTGAGTTTGTTAAGGCATGAGAAATCATGATCATTGCTCAAATATAGGTTAAACACATAAGACTTAATGGAGTGTACTTGCAAAAGTCTGATTTGATACCAAATTCTATATAAATTGGAAGAAGTTAATAGGACAAACTATATATGGATGGAAAGATATGGGTATTTAGTTTTAGGAACAAAAATTAGATTGAGCATTGGACATTGGAAAATAAAGATATGTACTTTTGAAGGAATTATGCTCAAGCTAACAGATTATAATAGAATTAATAGGGCAATTTTTAAACCTTATTGGAAATTTTAAAAGAAGAATTTGGGCATGCTATTAAATATAATTGAAGCTACGGAAGTTTAATTTAATATGGAAAAATAATCAAGTGATTTCGAACTTTATAGAAGGAGAAATTGAAAAATTAGTGAAGCATACTCAAACTGTCTTATAAATTAGAGCAACAAAATTTTATGATTTTTTATGGTATCAAGATGGATAATTTCAGAATTGTGGTAAACTACAAAATTATATTAGACATCTCAAAATTTTCAACAAAAATACAGTACATGATTTAGAGTTATATAACTTGATATATGAAGAAAAAAATCGCAGGTGCAATACTAGGAGTCGGGGGCGTGATGTTTCTTCAAAAAAGTCCAGTAGCAAAAGTCACATTAGTCGTAGACGCAACTACTGTGATTCTGACACACAAAAATAGCTGTTGAAAAAGGTTCTAACAGCTATATTTTGGATTCTAACGGTCATATTTGATGTTGGACTATAAATACAAGTTGTTTTGAAGTTTAAGAATGTTAGAAATCAAGAGAACAACAATTGAGATCGTTGATTTAAGCTTTTGTATTTAAATCATTCTTGTATATGGCTTAGAGAGCCTATATTTGTAAAGCATCAATTTGTGAGTTTCAAATTGTAAAATCCTTGAGTTCATTAAAACTCATTGATTATTTGAAAGTTGGGTAAACTCTAGGAAAAATTCTTTTTCTTCTTCTTTTATATTTCTTCAAGGCTTTGAGTATGAGCCAAATAGGAAAACACTTGTATAGGTTAAGTGTGAGCCTTTATAAAATATTTGTAAGGTTTGAGTGTTAGCCTAAACACTTGGATTTGATCTTGCACCAGTAAAAGGATCGGTTAAGGGAACTCTCAAGTGTGATCTTGATGAGTAAATGTAAACAAGGTTGTTGAACCACTATAAATCATTTGAGTTATTTTTCCTTCTTACCTTCCTTTTCTTTATAAATTTTTATTTGTGATTAATTTTTTATTTTGTCAAACAATCAATTCACCACCTCTTGGTTACTAAAGGGACTTTACAATGTCCTATAACAAATATTTAACATCAAACAAAGAGGTATAAAAATAAAAAAGAAACACTAAAATTCTAAATAAACTTTATAGAATTTAAAACAATTCTTTTTTCAAACCAAAATGCTTGGAACTTCAAAATTTTCATTTTTAATTCCAGAAATTTATTATTGGTTGATATCAAAATATCAAATTCTATTAAAATTAATGAATAAAGTTTAGATTAGAAAAGTTTTCTTAATGTCTTTATAATTTAGAATGAATTCAATGTTATCTCAAAATAATAATAATTAGGGGAGAACAATCGGTCAGTTCGATTTTTAAAAATCCGAATTAATCGAACTATAAATTTTAAAAATTGAACTGGATTTTGAGTCAATCGAATCAAATTGAAATTTTTACAATGTTAACCGAACCAAATTAAACTGCCACATTTCAGTTCAATCATTCAGTTTTTTTGGTTATTTCAACAAAATAAATATATAATTATTAAAAATATATATTTTTTAAATATATCATAAATAAATATAAAATATATACATATTTTGGCCGATTAGATTATTTCAAGTACTTTTTGAAGAAAATTGAATCGAACTGAATAAACCAAAATTTTCAAAAAATAAAACCAAATTGAACCGAAATTTAAACCGAATCAAACTAAACCGATCAAATTAGGTTCGATTTTATTCAATTGTCGGTTGATTCTATTTTTTAGTCACTCCTAATAATAATAATAATAATAATTATTATTATTATTATTATTATTATTATTATTATTATTATTATAAAATGAACTTTATGGAATGAAATATATGATACCAAACATAATGTAAAAAAAAAATACAAATTAAATTTATATGAAATTTCAAATACTATTTAAAAAAAATGATAGGTGTAAAATACAAATATACTGAACTCTAAGGGTCGGAACACAAATACATATTCTGTAATATCCCAACACATCAGAGAAGTCCACACAATAGCTACCAAGTGAAACAATAATCTCAATGACCGAAAAATTTTCAAATTTCTCTCTCTACTGATGCACACCTCTCTAAAACTCATAACATATCAAGGAACCCTGTAATATCTGCAATTTTTGTCATTTTAATTAATTGTATGCTTGAGGAATTTAATTAATTAAAGATATGAATGTTTTGAGAAAATGCAGAAATTTTTGGTTGCAGGGTAATTTTGTAAGGCTGATTGCATGATCTTAAAGAAATAATTTGATAAAGTATAAAATATAAAAGTTGTAGGTGCATATCTCATCTTTAATTCAGTAAAATGGTTTGGTAAAATTCTATGTATGTGAAGAGTTATGTCATCTTGAGCAGGACCTGTCTGGTTCATTATGTCTGCAGAAAATCTGTGAATGTTTAAATTTTTTGGGAATGACTGAAGCTGTTTAAGCCAAAGGTTTAAACATGAGAAATGTTCCTTTATGTGTTGTGTTATTGGCTGTAAAATTTTAGGAGATTTGAATAAGTATAACTCAGTGTAGATTAAAATTCTTCAGGTCTGTTCGGATGAATATTGGGCAGTAAGTCAGGGTGAACTTTAGAGAGTCACCATGGTATGTGTAGTTATTGTTGTGACTTGAATTTTCGATATATTAGACTCCTGGATGTATATTTTAAGTAACAAAAAGAATCAGGAAGTTTGGATGCTTGTAGCTCATTTGTGAGCTGGTTAAGTATAAGTTGTCGAGGAAAGGTTTCAGCTCAGCAGAGATTGGTATTAGCGAGCTGGCAAATGCGAGGTGGCATTTTTGAGCCGATAATGCGAGCTAGCGAAGTGGGGAGGTGAGATTGCCAAAGTGGAGTTATGCGAAGAGGCATTATGCGAAGAGGATTATGCGAAGAGGATTATGCGAGGTGGCATTATGCGAAGAGGCATTATGCGAAGAGGCATTATGCGAGGTGGCATTATGCGAAGAGGCATTATGCAAAGAAGCATGTGCAAAGAGGGAGATAAGTGAGCAGAGTTTGGCAAAGAGGAATAGGCGAGGTAGAATTATGCAAGAAAGTATTGCCGAGGCGGCATATGAGAAGAGGGAGATAGGCGAAGTGAGTTGGCGAAAAGGCATTGCCGAGGTGGCATATGCGAGGCAGCTTATGTGAAGAGGAGTTCATGAGGGGAGTTTGGCGAGGCAGCATATGCGAAGTGGGAATTGCGAGCTGGCTTATGCGAAGTGGCATTGCCAAAGCGGATTAGCGAAGTGGGAATTGCGAGCTGGCTTATGCGAGGTAGCATTGCCGAGGCGGGTTGGCGAGGCCAACTAGCGAGCAGGATTTTGGAGCAGTGACCTATTTAACCAATGCCCAGTAGCGATTTTCTGCACGATTTTCTTTCTTCTTCCCTTCATTCTTCTTCAGTTCTTCATAGATTTGCTCCATTTGTTTTCTAAGGTATTAATACTCAAAGTTAATGCATTAAATTCCTAGATTATTAGATTTTAAGGCATAAATCAGCGGATTCAAGCAGATTATATCAAGAAATTCAATTTTGAAGAAATAAGGTAAAATTTCTTCAAATGTCATTTTCTTTTAGAATAATTAATTACGGGTATATAGAATTTATTACAAGCATTCTCGAGGTTATTAATGGTAATTAATATGGGAGAAATCAGAATTGATGGACCGTCATGAATAGTAACGTGAACAGTAAATTCGAAATAAATTTCAGATTTTCTTTAAGAGATGATTTAAATTGATGTTGGGAATTAAAAATAGAAACTCTAAGATGGTTAAATGTTAAGAGATCATATTGAGTATTATTGATTAAGGAAAACCCTAATTTTGAATATTTGGGGAAATTTCTTAGGAGGACAAAATCAAGGAAATTAAGGAGATTATTGTGGAGCAAATTATTAAAGGAAATTCAAGAGTAATTTGTGTAGAGGTAAGTATGAACATTGTATTTGTTTATTTCTTCTTTGAAATGACATGACCAAGAAATCTTAATGTTCACCCATATAATTCTCATATACTTGATATTGTATTATCGAATTGTTAAATGAAAATTCTATGATATCCTAAAACCAAAATTTTTCCTTTGTTTCATGTGATTACCATGTATAAATATATATATAATGTGAGTGACTTGGTCAACCTTCTTAGATAAAGTTCACATGTTTCCTACTTGTTAAGTTTGATTGAAATTATGCTTTATGTTGATGGTCTTGTGACCAATATGTTTCTTATGAGATTGAAACCATATGACCCTATGGATAGAACACTCTTCCCAATGAGAGTAAATTCATTAGTCCATCGTGAACTTTGGGAACCTAGCTGATAGGGTTTTTATCAGTGTTCCACCTAGAGGGGACCATGAGCTCTAGGCGTATGCCTGGCCAAGCATGCATTTGCGATAAGGTAGCAAGGACTACCGATGCACTCCGTTGTGATAAGTAGCATGGCTACTGATGCACTCTGTAGTTCTACCATGTTACTTGATAGTACTATTCGATTGTGAGCACTTCTGTTCTTGTAAGCCGAACCACATGATGATTTTTACCCATGTTCTTGGAATTGATATTTGGATTAACATATATGTATATATATATTTCTTTCATACTGCATGTTCATATCTTACTAAGTTGAAGGCTCACTCTTCTTCTATGGATTTCAGGTGATAGTGTAGCTCGTGAGGGAGCTAGTAGAGAAGATCAAGCTTCTTGACTTATTCTTCCAAGAAGCCTCCATTGTAATCATTTTGATATATTTATGTATATTCATCATATGGTATTATTGTATTGTATGTATTGGGAGTATACTCTAGAGTTTCGTAGTTGGTTATTGGGGATGATAATTTTGATGTATAAATTGTTATCTTTTTGGGTTACCCTTGTTCCTTAGTGATATGGGACACATCTTTTGATCAGTAAGGAACAAAAGGAAATTATGAAAGGATATAAATAAAGATATGAATTATGCTTATATGGATCATAGAAATGATTATTGAATGATATCTATATTTGATATAAATGTATATGAGATCCAGAATATGAGAGTTCTACGGGTTTATGGTAGCCTTAAGCCTACCCTTGCCCTAGAACCGTCGCACCACTAGAGTTGGAGTGTGACAGAGGTGGTATCAGAGCCATAGGTTTATAATCCTTAATATAGAAGATAGAAAGAGATGTATGAGCACTAGTATAAGTGTTGATTAAGATAACTACGGAGTATAGGATTTGTGTCTCATTCTATTATGTCTTCCATTGGTATATATCTGCATTAAGTATGCATAGTGAGTCTGATAATGTTTGTTCTTCTTATCAGTATCGAGATGCCTCGACGTCATGGTAAAGGACGAGGGAGAGGCCGTCCTAGGCAGTATCTACCTTCTAAAGAGGGTTCGGTAGGTGGAAATGGAGGAGATGAGGTTCCTCCTATGTCACCAGTGGATGTGGCTCATATGGCTCAGCAATTGGATCAGTTGCAAAGGAATTATGCAATGATAGCTGAGTTCATTACTCAGCAAAGGCAGCCACAGGTACCTCCATTTCAAGTTCCAGAAATAACTTTTTCCTCCGGTAGTTCCACCACTTGTAGTGCGTCAAAAGGAAGAAGTATCATTTGAAAGGTTTCTAAAGCTTAAGCCCTCAAAATATAAGGGTGAAGTGGATCCTACAGATTTCCTAAAGGAAATTGAAGAGAAAGTACAGATTTTGCGGATTCCTGACAGAAGGGCTATAGAATTTGTGGGATATTTGATGAAGGCTGAGGCCAAAGATTGGTTTAAAAGAAGCATTTCTGGCATGCTTCGGGAAAATGAGGATCTATCATGGGAAAGATTCAAGGAATTAGTGCTGAATGAATTTCTTCCTGAGAGTGTGAGGGAAGCTAAGTCCCTGGAGTTTGAGAGATTGGTTCAGACCACTGGCATGAGTATCTCAGAGTACGCCAGGAAGTTAAGTCAGCTGAGTAAATTTGCTCCTGCATTGGTGCCTACAGAAGCGGCATGGATTCAACAATTTCGCAGAGGGTTAGTGGCTCCATTGTTTAAGCTCCTAACTGCTCTTGAATTTGATTCCTACTCTAAGCTGGTGGATAAGGCCCGAATAATTAAAAATAGGGAGATGGAAGCCAGATCAGAAAGGGTTGAAAAGAAGAAGTTCAAAGCAGATAGTTCTTCTAAATCAGATAATGGGATGAAGACTATGGTAGTGGCCCATCAGTCAACTCCTACGAGTGGGTATAGAGGACTACTCCTGGACCTACTTCTCAGATGAGTCATGGATCAGCTAGCTTTACACCGACCAGGACTTCTAAACCTCTGTGTCCTACATGCGGCAAATTTCATAGTGGTCCTTGTCATTATGCATCAGGAGCATGTTTCAGATGTGGACAACAAGGTCATTTCCTCAAGAATTGTCCACAACTACCCTTTAGAGGTAGACCTCAGGCTTCTCAGGCTATAATTCATATGAGTAGAGAGAAGAGCATTAGTCAGCAACCAGGAGGAGGCAGAGGTATTTTAGGTAGGACTATTGAGGCTGGCAAAGGATCAGGACCACATATGGCTCAGACTTTAGGATTGACTCCCATGGGTAAAGGCAGAGGGAGAGTTTTTTATTTAGCACAACATGAAGCCCAAGCATCTAACACAGTGGTTACATGTATTCTTCCGATTCAAGCCTTGAATGCTAGAGTATTGTTTGATTCGAGAGCTACGCATTCCTTTGTGTCATCATGTTTTGCTAAGAAGTTGCATGTGCCTTGTGTATTACTTGAAAGTGTGTTGGTTGTATCTACTCCTTTATAGGAAGAGATTGAAGTCCAGAACTCATATCCATCCTGTGTGGTTAGCATAGGTGGCAAGAGCTTGAATGTGAATTTGATTGAATTGCCAGTGTTGGAGTTTGATGTGATTTTGGGCATGGATTGGTTGTCCAAGCACTATGCCATTATAGATTGTAATGGAAATAACCTAGTCTTTAAGCCACCTTCGGGTGAGGAATTTGAGTTTCAAGGGGAGCGGAGCGAGGTACCATACAATGTGATATCTGCCATTGGGGCAAAAAGATTGTTAAGAAAGGGTTGCCAAGGGTATTTGGCTTATGTCCGGGATACTTGTAAAGAAGTGAGAGGTATGGAGTAGATTCCAATAGTCAATGAGTTTTTGGACGTATTTTCTGAAGAATTACCAGGGTTGCCACCGGATAGAGAGATAGAGTTTGGTATAGAGTTGCTACCTGGCACGAGTCCGATTTCTATTCCACCCTACCGTATGGCACCAGTTGAGTTGAAAGAATTGAAAATCCAGTTACAAGATTTGCTTGATAAGGGATTCATTAGACCCAGTAGTTCACCATGGGGAGCACCTGTACTCTTTGTGAAGAAGAAGGATGGTTCTATGAGGCTATGCATAGATTACAGGCAGTTCAACAAGGTAACTATCAAGAATAAGTATCCCTTGCCAAGAATATATGATTTATTTGATCAGTTGCAAGGTGCAAGTCATTTCTCTAAGATAGACTTAAGGTCGGGGTACCATCAATTGAGAATTCAGAGTGAGGATGTATCGAAGACAGCTTTCCAGACCAGATATGGAAACTATGAGTTCTTAGTGTTGCCATTTGGATTGACTAATGCACCAGCTGCATTCATGGACTTGGTGAATAGGGTGTTCAGGCCATTCTTGGATAAGTTTGTCATTGTGTTTATTGATGACATTCTTGTATATTCTAAGAATAAAGAAGAGCATGAGGAACACCTTAGAATTATGTTGCAGACTTTGAGAGAGCATCAGCTGTTTGCAAAACTTTTGAAGTATGAATTCTGGCTTGAGAGTGTCGGCTTTCTGGGCATATAGTAAGCAAAGAAGGGATTGAAGTTGATCCTAGAAAGGTTGATGCAATTCTTAGTTGGCCTAGACCCACGAATGTTTCAGAAGTTAGAAGTTTCTTAGGTTTGGCAGGCTACTACAGGAGGTTTGTTCAAGACTTTTCCAAGATTGCAGCTCCTTTGAGCAAACTTACCCAGAAACAAGTTAAATTTCTCTGGTCGGATGCATGTGAAGAGAGCTTCCAGAAGTTAAAGACTTGTCTCACCACGGCACCTGTCTTAGCTTTGTCGTCAGGTGAAGGAGGATATGTGGTGTATTGTGATGCATCGAGAGTAGGGCTTAGTTGTGTGCTTATGCAGCATGGAAGGGTAATAGCCTATGCTTTTAGGCAATTGAGGAAGCATGAGATGAATTATCCAACTCATGATCTTGAGATGGCTATAGTAGTATTTGCTCTAAAGATATGGAGACATTATATGTATGGTGAGAAATGTGAAATCTTTACATATCATAAGAGTTTGAACTATATATTTCAACAGAAAGATCTTAACCTCAGGTAGAGAATGTGGGTTGAATTGCTTAAGGATTATGACTGTGAAATTTTATATCATCTAGGGAAAGCTAATATTGTAGTAGATGCACTGAGCAGGAAGTCCTTAGGGAGCTTAGCCCATATTTAAGTGAGTAGAAGATCATTAGTGAGGAAAATGCAGAGATTGCATGATATGGGGATCAGTTTGGAATTGTCAGATTCAGGAGTGCTGTTGGCAAATTTCCAAGTCAAGCCGCTTCTCATTGATCAAATTAGAGAAGCTCAAGACAAAGACCCTCAATTGGTGAAGATAAAGAATGATGTGGAGTCAGAAAAAGCTCCAGGATTTGCTGTGACTGATGGCATGTTGAGA